>OMLP01029117.1:0-13054 GCA_900302685.1 Spondyliosoma cantharus | reverse complement strand
GAGTCAACTGCAGCAATTAGCCTCTGTGTGCTCGTTAAAACAGTGCTGCAGGTTTTACACCTGCTCCTCCCAGATGCTACATTTCAGATGCAGTTCTCTCTGCCGATTTGAGCTACATATTGCATGAGATGGTGCCCCTTCAGTTCTTATTCTGAACATCGGTACGGTCTTTTTAGCAAATCAAACGAGTGCAAATCACCGGTTTAGCTCCTAAAAATCACCATGAATGTGCAACACAAATGTGCTTCATTTTTTTTTGTGTCGCAAAGCTGCGAAAGCTGTGATTCCTGACTTGTAACAATTTATTTATTTTTTATAACACACCTGAGTCTCATTTAATTCCTCTGAACCTGATGAAGAGCCAATTAAACATTGTACCATTACTATTGTAAAAAAATAATAATTTGAAAGGGTCGACATAAACATTATTAGGACCATTGTGGGGTTTAAAAAAAATAATAATATGGAGCCTGGTGGATGATATTCAGAGAAAAAACTCAGATGATATCAATATGTAATAATTTTATATAATGGTTATTGTAAATACAGTGATACTGTAACACCCCTGATGAAAAATATGCAAAAGTGTGGGTTTTCTTTTGTTTTCTTTCAAGTTACCACCTCACTTCACTTCACAGGTCGGATCAACCTCGCTGCACCACAGACGGCACCGCGTGCCTCGTGTTGATCGCCTTATCAAACTGTACTTTGCACTGATGCCACGTTATCATAAGCATCCAGACTTTGCCTCTAGCTGTAACAGTGATATCATTACGTGTAGCAGCCCCTGACAGCTATCACCTCATCCAAACCAGTTTCTTCTGAACAGGCCCAGTTCAAAGACATGTCTCTTTAAAGTTCGGATGCTTATGAGAATATGTTGAGAGAATGAGTATTTTCTCCCACATGTATGACTTTAAAATCACAGAGACGACTTGAGGTTTTTTTCTCCCAAAGCTATGACCTTATAATTTCAGATAATATTTGAGTTTTTTTCTCCGTAAATTGAGAGATTTCTTCATAAATGTACTATTTCAATCTTAGAAATTCAGTGGTGTTTTTTTATCAGAATATTACCGCGCACTCCTCTGGCTCTGGAGTATTGTTCGTTTGAGATTTGTCTTTTAAGCTACAATGGCTCTAATACTTCATCGTAGGCGGCAGCTTTCACCAACATAACAATCCTTTCTGAGCACAGGGAACCACTTCTGGGTGTTTTTTTTCCCTTTTTCTTTGATTGGAAAGAATGCCACTTCAAAAATAAGTAAAATAACAGCTTGTAATAAGCACAAAAAATCTGCCAGTGGAACAATTGCACATTGTCTAAAAACAAGTCCCATTGATCTCACTCAAGGACAGAATAGAAAAGAATTAACTTGTATTATATTTTATATCTATCAATTCCTACGTGGGTAAGTAGTCCCGACAGACAAACACATACACAATATATTAACAAAGACATAGACACGATAAATGCTTTAAGTTGATTTGATCTTTTCTTTGTTTGTACCAGAAAAGACAAAATATACTTGGTGAGACTTTGCAGTGTTCATCACTGATGTGAACTCACGCAGTCTGCAGATGGGGCAGCAGTTGGCCTGGTAGCGCAGAGTGTCTGCGCAGGCGTTGCAGAGACACAGGTGTCTGCACGGCAGGATGAGTGTGTCCCGCACATCCGACAAACACACTACACACTCAGCGCTGTTGTCGCTGATCTCATCGTCGGCAACCTGGGGATAAAAGAAGGAGCAATTTCCAAGTCCGTGATTCATTTTTACCAAAGTGTCACGTCACATCTGATGCAGCGTACAGGAAAACACTCGTGCCGTCTGATGTTTACCTTTGATTCTTGGCTGTTGTATTTGTTCTCGATCCCATAGATCTCCTGCAGCAGATAACTCACTCCATCCACCTGGGAAAATGGAACACAGAGGAGAATAAAGGCGGTGGCGTTCTCATGTGACGGGCGTCGTGTTCAAGAGGGAAATCTTTGCAAGCTTTGGTGTATCTTTGTCTTTCAAAATGTTACACAAAAGGAGGAAGGAAGAGAGAGAAGAAAAAGGCAGGAGTACTCACCACTTGTTTCTGCTTCAGAGGCTTCACACAGTAGCTCCCGTCCATGTGCTGGCAAAGAAAGCAACAGTTGGATATTAATTCACCCTGAATGAACTGCAGTTTGTATTCATTGACATCCTTTCATATACACGAAGCCCTCCATATTTATGCGTGGGGACCAGGGGGCTCTTCGTCTTTTTATTCTTTTGCATTGTCTATATTTGATTTCTGATGTTCTTACATTTTCATGTCTAGGTTCATAAATTAGTTTTGTCTCTGCTGCTGCAACTTAAAAGACACGAGGGACTGGAGCCCTCGCAAATGAGCAACAAAAGATAAAGAGATGATTTAATAAAACCAATGTTTTTGTTGACTATTAACTGTCCTCTCTAGCATCAGGATAGCTTAAATCAAAGGGATTTCAATGAGGGGAGACACAGACGGGGAGATGTGAGGTAAGAATAATGTGGGAGGAAAAAGAAAAACTAGGCTAAAATCAATCAGATGCTAGTTTTTGTCGTTTGTCACACTGATTTGTCGGGTTAGTAGTGGCACACAGAGGCAAAACAGTTGCTTTGCTTCGTATAATTGCAGAACTTGGCTTAAAATTGTCACGTTTTTAAGTTTTCTTCAGTATCAAAATAATCTTGTAATAGTTGTCTGTACAACTAGAGGTGCATCTCAAACAGTGGCTACCTCTAGCTAATTCGGCAGCTTTAATGTTTCAAACTAAAGAGAGAGTTCAGTAACTGAGGCTCAGTTTCATCAGCACACAGCAGTACAAGTCTTTACACTGTTATCAGTTATCCACAACCAAAGTACAAATATAAAGTAAGAAAATATCCATGTTTTTTTAAGCTGGTATCAGTATTTGTTGGGCATTTTAGCTGGAAAAGTTAGTAACAGCACTAATAAGAGCAGATGCCTGCAAACATACGGCGCCTGTCATGTTTCACTGGCTCTGACTCTGATACAGAGCGTCTCTCTTACCTTTTCAAATGTCGCCAGCAGAATGTGAGAGTGGCCCAAATGTTCTGCAGAGAAAAGAGAGCAGACACGCCTTTTATTTTAAAATTCTGCAGCTCTGCCTTCCCGTCAGAATGTCAGAGTGGTAAATACACGGCAACCCACCGTCCCCCTCGTCTACGACGGCCTGCACCACCATGGGGAAAATCTCTTTGTCCATGTCGAACAGCAGCTGCGGAGAAACGCAAGAAGGTGAGGAGAGGAACAAAGTAGACGTCCATCAGCGGTGTGTATAAAAAAAAAAAAAAAAAAAAAACAGTTTCAGGCCCACCTCCTCGTCAGCCCACTCGCTGAGGTTGACGGTGTGCGAGGGCAGACAGAACTGCTGGCACACTCCCCTCTTGAAGTGCACCGTCTCGGACTGCAGAGAGCTGTCCTGGGGCAGGTAACTGCAGGAAACACACACGCAGTCACATTATTACACATGATGGAGGTGAACGACGGACCAGACGGCTTATCGGCATCAGGAGGTCGATTGTTTGACATGTGGCTGCGGAAGCGTGCATAACCCATAACAGCCTATTTCTGTTTAAAGGTGGCAGATACTAGTGATGGAGACATTTTCTGCAGCGGAGGATGAGCAACAGCTTGCAGCGCGCATCATATCTGAACAGCGCTACAATCAACACACATCTCTTTATGCAAGATATGCAAATACCGACATGTAGCGCAAGATATGTGTGAGATGTGCACGTTGGCATGACTCGTGAATGTCAGCGTGAATATTTATGAAAAGGTTCTTCTCTTCCAGACCAGCCTGCATTTCGTTTTCTCTCCCCTGAAGGTAGCAGATGTCCCTCTTTTGATATTCACTAGGAGTGTAATCCCTGCCTTTCTGGTTTCCCCCTCGTGGGGCCGCGTTTCAGAAAAAATTATGTGTGGTGGTTAAACGGAGAGAGACGCATCGTTTCTTGATCCCGTTTGAAGTGTGCCGCGAGTTCCAAAGATTAAAAATCGTTTCGTTTCGTGTTAAACTGCTCAGTTTGTGTTTTCACCGTCTTAAACTGACACTTTCTTGAGTTAAAAAAATGATCATGGCACGGTTCAAACGGGATCGAAAAATGATTTGTCTCTCGTCGTTCACTTCCAGACATTATTTTCCGAAATAAGGTCCCATGATGGTCCACAAGAAGGGCCATGATTTGGCCTTTTCTTCTGCAGACACTAACTCACTCCCTTTTTCCAGATTTGGAGTACGTGTGCCACAGAACTCATTGGGATCATTATTTGTGACATGACTGGAGGCGACAAATTGCTGTGGCACTAAACACTGAGTCATCAGCCTGCTGTGACCGAATTAATTCAGCTGATAGCCTGCGAACATCTATTAATTTATTGATGTGTATTTAATCTGCATCAGTTATGTCTGTCTGATACCAAATCAGCTTAAACGAGTAAGTACTGCACTCTGACAACATCGTCAGATTCACCACAGACAGTTTAAAAACAGGGTGTCAAAATGGATGCAGCAGAACGAGAGATATCTCTTTTTTTATTCTAAACAAACAATATTCTTCCTTCACCCACCTACATTTCAGTCACGGATTGATGCTGCGTTCAACATCGGAAGGTTTAAGATTTAAATTTTCCACTCCAGACCTCAAAGCGTTCGTGCACAACAGCGGGCAAGTGGGCAAAAAGACTTGACAGAATCGTCAGCAGTGCAGCCGCCTTGCATGTATAAACGGAATGGAGGAGGAAAAAAGACAGATGCCAATATACGTTTTATTCTACATCACTTTTATGCTTGGAAATGCTTCTAGATATTCCATTCACTGAACTTACACGAACACTTTCAGCTAAAAATACATCCTAGCCCGTCCCCTCGGGTGCTGCCATTGTTGTGTGACATCTGACAACTGCTCCCTTGTGAAGTCGGGGGAAGTTAACAAGCAGAACTATCGACTTTGAGTGATCGCTTTTTCTCGTAGGAGGTCGGAGATTTTTGAGCTCCGTGTTGTCTGGAATGCAGCATTAGACGCGTTACGAAAGCTGCAGCTAATGTAGCCTCGAGCTGTTAGCCTTGAGCAGAGACGAGGAGTGAGTCTGGCGGGCTCACTTCTTCTTCTTCTAACCGCACACCAGCAGTTGTTTTTTCATCTACTTGTACACATCTTCAGCAATAATCTACCCTGAGACAGCTGATCACTTGGCTCGGCTCCCTCCGGAGCCACAAAAGGCTTCACACGACTCAACTTTGATGTGTAAAATCTGTGCGGCGCCGCTTTCACAAAGGTCACCGTCAACCGAGGCATCCCTAAGTGTCTCTTACAGAAACAGTGTGACGGCGGATATCTTGCAGGGTAGCCTCGAAGGAGGCGCCTGCTACATACAAATTGCTAGTGAGAAAATATTTTGAATTAAATTAACCAAATTAAACGTCGGCAGTGATTGCAGACTCCTGATTGCAGGCAGTTCGGTGTTCAGCAGCAAATCAGCAGTAATGAGGCTGTGATTTCAGGAGGCTACACAACCTTCGCACAGACACAGAAGAAAAGACTCGGGGATCATTAAAACTCACACTGGCACTCCATTGTGAAACTCCTCTATGGCCTGGTAGTAGATGGTTATGGCCACCTGCGTGTCGGCGTCGAAGGTGAACTCTATGTTGTAGCAGGCCCTGTTCTTCACCGCCGCCTCGTCACCCGGCAGCTTCAGGTCCTCGCTGCACCTGCGAGGGGAATCATAGAGAGTATTTATAAAGTGCTTTAGCGAAATATGTAAAAACAGGAGGCAGCAGTCGGGCATATCCCTACAGTAGCTATCCACTAACTGCTGCTAGCTGCTTTTAGCAAGTTAGCTCAATTAGCTGTGCATCTAGTGGTCGGGCCGGGATCTCGGAGAACCAGGGTAGTGTTGGTGTTTGCACGACTAACACAGGAATTTGGTACCGGAACAGGCTGCCGCCAGCTTGTTAGCATGCTAACTTCAGCTGATAGCTCTGCAACTCAATACACAGACATCTTTTGTTGCAAGATGTTGTTGTTTTCAACTAAATTTCTTACATATTGCACCTTTAAGCATTTAAGTGTGACCATATTTCTTGTATGTGAGTGTTCGTCATGTTTCCAGGAGTGAGGGACAATTTGTGCTTTTATTTTGTAATTCCATTTGATATTTTTTCATACTTTATTGTGTTTTTTTTCCACTAGTGCGCCTGAAGAAAATGAAAGTCTGAATCACAAGAGAGAAAAACATGTATGATTTGACGCCACACCTTAAATTGGCTGTTGTGGCGTGTTCCCTAAAAATAGCCCAGTGGACATAACATTAGACAGCAGTAATGTAATGAGGGGTTATGTATGTATATGAGAGGCGCGTACCGTACGAGCCGCAGCGTGTCCTTGCGGATGTTTATAAGGCTTCGTAGCGTCTTGACTGGTTCCTGAGGTGGGGGGGCCGCGTACGGGAACTGAAAACAAAAAGAAAAACAAATTATGGATGTAAAATACATGTTACGAGACTTGAAGAGTGGCGGCATTCATCTTCCCCTCGGCCGCCCCGACATTCCTCTCCTCGCCACAGAGCGTTCAGGGTTACAGAAAGTTTAACCTTAGCAGCGTTTCGGTTGGGTCAGCAACCAGCGAGATCCGTGCTGACAAGTGCTGAGCCGGGGCAAAAAAAAAATCTGCTCCGATTGTGTCTTTCCAGGGACGAGGCTGACACTTCAGACAGTGTTTTGGCACATTTATGCACACACAGAGACCGCAGGAGTGTGAAATAGTTCAGGGTCAAACAGTCACTGACTTTATTTGAAGCTGGTTAAAAGACCAGATGGGGGAATTTTTATCGCATCATGAGAATTTTTGATAAGGACGTGACGCACCTTCTGTGACTGGCTTCATCATTATTCAGCGATATGAACCTGGTTTAAAAAAAATCGAGACGTAACCTTTAAACTCGACGTGCGGTTCACTGCTCAGCTTGTTGGGAAGCTGCTGACTGAGCGTAAAGGGAGGGCCGGGTCGGTCTGAGGATCTGCGGAGGAGAAACACGCAGGATGTGGTCAGATACCTCCACGCTACAACCCCTCATCTGTCCGTAATGTGTAAGCGTGTTTGTGTGGCGGTGAATGGCACCATATTCAGCGCTATTACACATCTGGGCTCAGCGGGAGTCACGCCTGTAAACTGCACAAACACACACGGGGATGCTGAAAAGAGCCATTCATTAGGGAAACTCACAGGCAGCACTGTAGGTCTCGTAACGCATTAAGAATCGTGAAACATCAGAGCAGCAGTCTGTGTTTTACTAAAATAAAAAGGTTAGACTGTTTTCCTTTTTAAAAGGCAGGCGAGCGTGAGTAGATGTTTGACTGACGTTAGTGCTAGCTGTGTGAGGCTGTAATCTAGTCTAATCTAATCAAATCTAGCATACAGGAATTTCTAACTCCCCAGTTCGAATGGATCGCACCATTATGTCTGTATTTGCAGAGACATTTCACAACAAAAAAAAAAACAAGAGTGTCGATCTCGTGGTGCCTCTATGGGTCAGTGCCAGTGGACTTCATGAATATCTGTAGAAAAAAGCTGTTGTGATATTTCAGTCCAGACCAAAATGGTGGACCGACTGGCACTTCCATCCACAGAGGCGCTGGCCTGGCCAAAATCCATTCGGTATATCCATCTGCTTCACGCAGGAGCTTCTGAAAACCCCTAAATATAGCTTCGACCATTATCATATTTGTCGAGCAGCAGCAGGAGACCGAGAACAACAATTGCGGTCGGTTTTATGATTCAATGGCACCATCTGCTTGGAAACCACCAAACATTATATAATGCTGGTAAAGCTCGGTCGCACATGTGAGAGAAAAAAAAAACCCATCACCAGCTGAATTCTGTCCCCACAGGAGGATTTTAAACACCCACATAATCGGCAGAAAAACTGCACTCCTAATTTTAGCCCCAGTCTAGACAGAAACAGCAGTGCGACTGAGATTAGCACAGGGATGGAGCAGAGTTTCCTCCATATCAGCTCCACTTAGCCAAATACTTTAGCTCCCTTCAAGCCTTTTTTCGCTCTGTGTCAAATTCTCTCTTTCCTCTCCGGACTTGAGCTCTTTTTGATCCGCGGTTCTCATTAGTTTGACCTTCAGGTTCGTGATTCGGTTGAACAAACGAACCCTCCGGGAGGAAACGCCGCTTATCATCCCCTCCGAGCGAGGAGCGAGCAGACTGTCATTTCACTTTTAATTAGTTTGACAGGATGAGACGCTGAAAGAAATCAGTCACAGTCTGAAAGCCTGTTAATTGCCACTGCAGGAGTCGGAGCGGCTGAGATGTATCAACTCCTGTTCAACGAGGACGAGACATCCGACACCTTTGTGATGCCGAAACGGCTCATCAGCTAGTCGATCTAAGCAAAACTACACAACCAAGACATCTATCGAGCAAAACTGTCAAACAGTGAGCTGTTCTTTTTCTTGTTAAATCTGAGGATTTGCTGCTTTACACCACAAATTCAAATCTGAGCACCAACTGGCCAATCTCCATCCACTGTGGAAGATCATGTGATGTGACTGAAAGCTCCACAGCAGCAGGGCTTCATTTTGAAGACAGCTGTTCGTGTGTGAGGACACCTACCGCCACAGGTCTGGTCCCCAGGAAGTTAAGGTCTGTGTTTTCCCCGAACAGGTAACCCTCCGGATGGGTGGAGTCAAACTTCTCCCCCCCCATGATGAAATGGCTGGCGAAGTAACTCCCTGCACAAAGACAGACACACTTTTTAGACACACTTGACTTGAAAATACGTCACATCAACCGAGATTGGGGAAAAGATTAGAGGTGAGCAGAACGCGGTTAATTTGCCGCGTCTGAACCGGCTTTTATGTTTGGTTGTTGGTTTGTGAGCAGGACTACGCAAAAACTACACAACCGATTTCCACGAAACTTTAATGGAGGATGGGATTCTGCCCAGAATAGACCCAATTAACTTTTCGTACGGATCGAGGAATTTCTTCTCTTTCTTTAACATAGCAAGATATGGTGTTTTTTTTACATTTACGTTAATTTCTCTAGGAATAATTCATGGACCTTGATGAAAAGATTAGTATTTAGGTGGATCTAGCAGATTCAAATACGTATATGTTTTTTTTCAGCCTCTATATGGTAACAAACACGACATTGGATTAGGCTTGATTGGATTGGAAATTGGATTGTTGGGTCTTGGTGGAGGAAACATTGTTTAGTCGGTGTCATTAACTTTCAGGACTTATTGTCACTGAAATACGTTTTTAAATTCAGCTGTTGGAAATTAATGTGTAAGTATCATGTGTCCAGCATATTTAATAAAACCGGTTAATTTGTATTATTCAACCTCCAAACTCCTAAAACTTTAACCTCATCGGCACGTTTTTCAGCGACTCAGAAAGAGATGTTAACAAAATGGCAACACGACCTTATTATGCTGTATGTATCTTACTCCTTATCAGTTGTTCTGAGTAGCTATGCACAATAAATAATGATCCGGTAAATTATCAGCCCAATTTATAATATTGGCTATATGTATATCATTATCAGCGATATTATAGCCGAGGAATGGAGCCAATAAAATTAAGCCAAACTGCTGTATTTGATTTAGCAAGTGCTGCATTTACACACAGAAGAAGAAGAAGAAGAAGCAGAGCCGGGAGGAGCCACGAGGTTTAAAGCAGAGAGCAAAACATGTTGTCGCCTAGTGGACATTTATTTTTACAGTTTCAGACGATCGTATCGGCCCTGAGAAGCAGGTGATAATCGGTTATCGTTATCGCCTGAAAAAAATCCAAATCGTGCATCCCTGGTCGTAAGTTATTTGGATTTTAGGGCTCAATAACAGAGAAAAACACTGTTAAAACCTGAGATTTTGTGCAGCTAATTTTACCCACCTGGCATAAAACATTCATTGTCCCAAAAAGAATTGAATTATTTAGCTGCACCGTTATCCAAAATACCTCCAGTCTCTGCAACAGCCAAATAATCTGAAACTGCCTGATCTCAAACACCAAAAGCAACTAGATTTACCCTCAAATTGTCGAGAAAAAGTGTCATTTATGACACTAAATTACGTCGAAAAGCAAAGCTGTTTTTCTTCACTTCTTCCAAAAGGACAAACCTCCTGGGTTTGTTATCGGCCTGCAGCTTTGTCCACCTGTTTACCAAGACGTCGGGTAGATGACAACAAGGCTAAATAGACGTTCCACCTTTTAATCACAGGGTGAGCGGTTATCATAAGACTGTAATGGTGGCTCATGGTCTTTAAATACACGCTGGAGAGGCCGGTCACGTATCAGCTGGTCTGCTCCGTCTCCTCTAGCACGTAATAATGCCAGAGACGAGGACGGGTTCGGATGCTGTGACCCGAAAGCCGCTCACGCTTTAGAAAAAAACTCCACAACACGACAAATCACGAGCTAAAAAAAGCCCCCGATGGCGACGCTCCCCTCCTCTTTCTCTCACTCTTCATCACCTTATTATTATTTACAGCAGGTGGGAGAGGAGAGCCGGTGATGAGACTTTGTCACCAGATCCCAGAAACAGGAACTGGGGACTGACAGATCGGTTTCACCGGCAGCCATCGCCACCACCATCGCCACTCCTGCAGGCTGCAACCAGGACTGTTATCATAAATTCACACAGCCTGAATTGTGTTGAGAGGGGTGCTAATGGCAGCCATAAGTCAACAATTACTCTTCCTTTCCATCCTTCCCTCAACACGTAATATCACTATAAATCTAAGATATTATCAGGATATCAGAATATATCCTAACATATCTGGTCTAAGTGTAATAAAACGGCACTTATATGCACAGATTCTGTTCCCTGCTTGCATTTTGTCACAGATTTTTAATTTACTTTATGTGTCTGCTGACCATGTGATTGAAAAGCAATAGCCCCGTTTCTCCTCCACGCGATTTTTTTTGACGTAATATTGGATTACCACTAAACACCCCCCCTCTCCCCGAGCACGGGACTGCAATCATGAAATGTCACACAGAAGGACAATAACAAGAAAGATTCAAAACACACGGGTCAGTCTGAGGAGCAGCGTGTGAGTCACGTGAAACTGAGTCAGGTTTGGGTTTTAAAACAGGCGCCAGAACGATACCTGGAATAATGCATCAAACATTTTCCATAAGTGAATCACCAAGTTGTTCTCGGAGGAAAATAAGGTCCCCAGAACACTGCTTGAAGCTAGAAAGGTGGCAGGGTCCGCCACATATAAACAAAGTAAAAACAGTATGAGATTTTGTTGCTCTTTAAGGTCAGTTTGTTGGAAACGATGAGAGTTTGTTCAGGCACAAAAATCAGTCAATGAAGATCTTGTTCCCTATTTTCAAATGTTCCCTAGTGCAACTTTAACACATTTATATTATATTAAATGAGCAAAACCTCCCAAATGCATGTGTGAATTTGTCTGACTCGGTAATACCCCCATGTACATTTAGCAGAATTATGATTTTAGTCAACAAACCACTGTTCGAGGCGTCTGACCAAGCACTCGTTTGTGGACAGATTTTGAGAAGAGCTGAAAAAATAAGTCGATGCACAAAAAATGCTGAAGCAAAGACGCTAGAAATCACAGGTTTCTGCCTCCTTTCTGGTTCCAAATGTGAGTTTTTGCAGGTTTTTTAATCATCTCCTCTGATAATAAAATGAATATTTTTCTGTTCTGGACTGTTAGTCAGACAAAACAGACACAATGACATTTGTCATTATTTTCTGTGGTTTAAATAACTAAATGAATAATCAAGAAAAGAAGTAAAAGATGAACGGATGATTAAAAAAAAAAAGGGACCTTAGTGGTTGCTTGATAAGAGAAAACAAATATGTTTGATAACTGAAAAAGAATATCTATCACTATTGTTTGTTCTCTTTTTAAAATTCAACATTTTTGCCTAGTGACTAAACAATTAACTCAATTTTAGGCAAATGCACCAAATATTCTCTATTTCCAGCTTCTCAAATATGAATGTGATCACACTTTTAATTTGCATCCTCTTGAGATCCACCATGACTTATTTATCTTACAGACAGACTGATGCAGCCGGATGCCGTCAACACAAGGCTCCCTGCTAATAGATGATCATAGTAGAATCATCAAGAAAAGAACCAAAGCGGAAAATAAAATGAATATATATGAGGATTCACAATGCAGATAATATGTCCCTGCATTTGTTGCTGTCAGTGTGTTTTTTTGTTTTTACATTAAACACACTAAATACAGAATTGATCAACATTTCTGACTAATTACTAATTAATTTTAAGCAAATATTCTCATTCCAGCATCTAAAATGTGAATATTTGTACATTTTCCTGTGTTCTTTTTATCATTATAAATTAAATATCTTTGGCTTTCCGGACAAAATAACAGCTTTCAGGACATCAGCCTCACATCTGGGAAGTTGTGAATGGCATTTGTAACTATTCTGACATTTTCATTGACAAATTAAGTTTAGAATTGGTTGCAGTCCTGTTTGAAATCCAAAGAAAGCAAAGCACATTTGTCTTCTGGATGCGATGGAACCTCTCTTCTGCTGCTGCTGATGGTGATGATGGTCTTTTTATTTGCGTCCTCTCGGGATCCACCATGACTTATTTATCTTACAGACAGACTGAGGCAGTCTGGCTTCCCTGCTACTAGATGCTCCTAGTGGATGCACCAAGATACAAAATGCAAAAAATCAAAGCCTGGGCCATCAAATGAATATAAAGCTGTGGATCCACGGCGCAGATGTGTTGCCGTGTACCTACATGGACTATACAGGTGCTGCAGTGCCAGAAATAAATTAGAATACATGATAAATGTGATGAATAAACATGGAGTAAAGGCAAAGTTATCTTCTAGGGGGGGAAAGGAAAAATCAGGTAGGGCCCTCCTCCTCTTCCTCTCTCTCTCCACAGGTAGCTCCTCCAGGTTACAGGCTCTGATGCCCTGCAGGCCTGTCAGTAAGCTGATGGTTCTGATGGTTCCCCTCATAAATCACACAATCAAT
>OMLP01029116.1:11779-26793 GCA_900302685.1 Spondyliosoma cantharus | reverse complement strand
CACAAGACATGTCCTTTTTTTCCTTGGACCTTTTAATCAAAGTTAAAAAAAAATGGAGTCTGTGTATTCTAACAGTCCAAGATGCAGCATTTGTGCCCATTATTGAAGAGAAGGCAGGCTCATTGTTTTAATGCAGGGAAGGATGTCTATAGATTGTATAATCTACTTGACAGATACATCAATGTACCAAGGAAGATAAAACCATCCAAATGTTCTTGGATAATTTACTAAAATGATGCATTATAATACCCTTAATGTGTTTTATTTGGTAAATAATTGGCTGTCTTAATTAGAATATCCCAGGATCATCTGGATAAACAAGCTACAACTGAAGCCTCGAGTAAAACTGTCTTGTCAGTCCTTCCTGTAAACTAGTTCTTGCGTGACAGGCCAATACAAACGAACAGAAAATATGCATAGATTATGTACAACAGACAGAAATATCACAACTGTTCAGCTCCCTTGAGACAAACATTAAAAATGCTATTCCAACAAAAAAAAGCTAAGCAAGTCTTGTGAAAGCACAATTCAGCATCTATTTTTCTGTATTGCAAATGTGAAATGAGCCGACGTTGCTGGAGAAAATATTTAGTGTTTTCCTCTCTTTTCTCTGATCTCTTTCACAGAAAGAAGTTACATACTGCGACATGTATAATTACAGCAATTCTAGGGTATAATAACCAAAAAAAATTGAAACACATTTAATAAAATAAAGACATTCAAGTACAGTAAGATTGTTGCATGAAAATACAAAACTACACAAAAAGCATTAAAATCAAATCTCAGTCTTGAGGAAAAAAAAAAAAAAAAGCTGAAGTGCTAGGTCATTTTTCCCGTACATTATCATACGAGCACATCGGTTGCCCAGTGATGGAAGCATTGTTGAATTCAGAGCCTTCTGCCTCCTCATGAGAACAGTTGTGCCTCTTCTTGACTTGAGTGTCCATCCATGATGGGTCTGTACATGACTGCGGTGTCTACTTAAAAGCAGACGAGCCTCGGTGGCTTTTTGTCCATCTCTCGCCGGCTTCACTTACTCGACCAAACCAACACACACCCACAAACCCTGAGTCAGCTGCTCTTCCACTCTGTCCCACTGATGTCATCTTTTTTTTTGTCAAATAACTGAAGAAAAAGAAAAGGCGAGGCATCCTTAATCAGACTTTTTTTTTTTTCTAAATGTCTTCTTTTCGCATATTCATGTCCAAGTCTTTGAATTTTTTTTAAAAGTCTCTGTATATGCTCTGTCAAAGTGAATCTGTATTTTTAGTTTGGACTTCCTCCTCCACTGCACAATGTAAAGTGTCTTTATGTCCATTACTGCTGAAGCACAAAGTGACCTCTGGGCTCGAGCTCAGTTGTGCTGCAGTGTATTGGACTCTATAGGAGGAGCTGAGTCATACAGTGTGTCTGTGTCGTGAGTCGGCTCTCCGGCTAACGTGCAAGGATTTGACAGCGTCCCTGCACCACAGTCACAGAAGAATCTGCAGTGGAGAGGAGAGAGGAGAAATTATTTTTAGATGAACTTTGTTAGAGTGCAAAGAAGAAAACACAAGATATTATACACATAAAGCCTGATTACAGCTATCACACATCACAGCAGCTTAAAAAAAGCCTGCGCTGTCTTAATTTACACCTGGTAGTAGAATGTGATCTGTATCCAGACATGTTATCCTGTTAAGAAAACGGCATGATCAGAATGTGTTCGGATCTGCTGGACCACATCTGGAGGAGGTCTGGTTGATGTGTTTAGATCTTTGGTAGGTATGAACACAACTCCAACAACATTGCTGGCTTCCATAAAAACACAACACGTTAAGATTATATATGTTTTAAGCCAACATAAAATATAGGTTGCTGTTCAAATTTAGAGCGCAAGAAAGCCAGTAGGCTGAGATACACAAGCCTTTTAATATGGATTGTGTGTCAGTGCAATGATAGAGTACCAGAAGTTGCACATTTGAACAAACCTGTATAAAATGAAAGCAATACAGGTAGGAAAATAATGCTATACAGTATTAATAACGGTTTGACTGTGTGTTGCGCTCATCTGTGGCGGTGCATCAGCTACATTATGTCTGGAATCTGGAATGGACAGCTATTCCATTTAAATACCAGGTTTGAACAGGGTGGCAGTATCAAAGCTAGCAGATGCCAGTTCTTCACATCATGAGTTTGTAGTAAAACGGGTCAATAAGACTGACCTATCGTGCCTGATGAACTCCACGTCATGTCCTTGGTGACACTTCTTGATGCAGTTCACACAGATGGCGTTGCGGTCTGTTGTGTTACAGGTGTGACATCTGCGGGGAACCCAAATTGTTCATGTAAACAGATCACGAAAGAAGCGCACAGCTGAGGATACTCCGGCCACCGCCATTGCGAGTACAAACATGAATTACCTGTAAAAATCGTGCATTGGGTAGCTGGTGTAACTTGAAATCTTGTACAGGCACTGACCTCTGCTCACAGCCTTTTCAATGGCATCTTGATTGTTCATGATTTTATTATCTGGAGGAGAAACAGGAGAAAATGTATTAACGGAAAATGAATGGTCTGTCGAGAAAATGCAGAGCTCTGTGAGCAGGAGAGTACCTTTCATTGTAACGTTGACACCAGATGCAAGAAACAATCCCCCAAAGCGATTGTTGAAGATCTGATTGCCCTCAAGGGTCGCTGTGGCATGATTGGTGATCTCAATACCTTGTAGGAAAAACATACGTAGTTCCCATTAGCAAGGCATACTGCGAGAACATCTTTACATTTCTGTAAGTAGATTTAAACACAAGATTCGAGCCCGTGTGCAGGTGTGACCCACCTGCAGCGAAGCCGTCAAATATTCTGTTTTTCCGCAGGACAGGGTGGCTGTTGGTGCTAATGAGGACTCCTGCTTGAGCATTTCTGAAGATGTCATTTTCTTCTAACAACCCTGAAGACAAAAAACATACAGTCAGCCCATGCAACACACACTAAAATATGCTGCAAAACGGCAGATTCTAAGCTAGTAAACATGAATGTAAACAATGCTGGATTTAATATGGACTCTAACTACACACAATGTGTTTTGGTGAGTAACACTAAAAGTAAACAAAACTTTTGTTAGATTACAGGAAAACATTTCTCAATCTTTCTATTGAAATCAACTGTGATAAGTACCCCGTTTTCATACGATATGTTAATTCATTACCTCTTCCTCCGTTGAATATACAAATGCCACCATCTCTCCCGTCATGGATCTTGTTCCTCCGCAGGGTGGGGTTGCTGTCCGTCTTGATCCACACTCCTGCCATAGCATTGTCAAAGATCTCATTGTCCTCGATGAAGCCTAAGCCTGAAAAAGACATATTCATGTTTATTTATAAAGGCAGCAGGGGAGAGCTGTTGTCACGTTGGTCACACAGCACATTAGCAACGAGCACGGAGGCCGATCACACTGACAGCTGTCAGCGAATAGATCGATTTCTCTCTTTGAAAAAAAAGGAATCTTTGGAAATAAAACACTAAAAGAGTTCTATGCTTCTCACCTGAGTTGTAAACCAAAATGCCTCCGTTCTGGCCTCCCCAGATCTTGTTCCGCCTGATCTTGGGATTGCTGCCAGTCCTGTCGAGAAAGGACACAGAAGACAGTTGATCCATTGTGTCACTCACGCATAAATGCATTTCCTTCCCTAATTAAACACATTAACAACCGACTCTAGTCTGACTTTACTGGGACATTTTCCTGACAGTATACGACTGTCATGAAGGTGTTTAGGTGAATATTTGCATATTATTGTCATTTTTCACCAACCTTATTTGAACTCCAGAGTACATGTGATTGTAGATGTCATTGTCTTCCAACACGCCATGGCCATTGTCATAGAAGTAGACCCCAACCTGTTTAAATGACAGTGAACAAACTCATTTATTTATTCTGAGAATTGAAAAATGATTTATGAGTGAGTTTCTCACAGGTGACAGCTACCTTTAGAAGATGACAACAGATTTCTTTAAATTAGTGAGCTGTAAGCTTGTCTGACTGCAATTTGTGATCACATATGCCAGTGTAACTATATTACATCACACAACAGTCTCATCTTTGCTTCTGGTTTATCACTCTACATTTATATCTCATCATTAAACTTGTAACCGGTCCGTAATCGTACCTGCTTCCCGCTGTGTATCCTGTTCCTCCTCAGCACTGGCGTACTGCCCGTTGTCACCCACACTCCTGCCAGCGTGTTGCTGTACACCTCGTTCTCCTCTATGACGCCTTGTCCTTTTTCATGCTGTGTGACACAAAACCACCACACATCACTGCTACGTCCCCGACTTATAGCATAAGACAATTACGAACACCATTACTGGTGTGAGTTGATGGTTTTAATGTGTGCGAATGTTTTGGAAAAATTTACCACATAGATGCCGCCATGCTGTCCATCGTGGATCTTGTTGTGTCTGACGATAGGGCAGCTGTTCGTCCTGATCTGGATTCCTGCCAGGGCGTTACCGTAGATGTCATTTCCTTCAATGAGGCCTCGGCCATCACCAAAAATATAAACGCCACCTTGGTTGCCATTGAAAATGGCGTTGCCCCTGTGTTCGGACACAACAGCACATTTTAGGACATGCCATTACGATGTATGGGACACCGTCCTATTTTACAAGATGTTTTCGATTCAGGATTTGACCTTTGACAGCCAGGCCACACTGACCTTATTGTGGGGTCGCTGTTGGAGGTGATCCACACCCCAGCAAAGTTATTTGCATAGATCTTGTTTTCGATGAACTGGCCGCGGCCCTTTTCGTGCACGTAGATGCCCCCCGTCTGTCCATGATGGATCTCACAACGAACCACAGTGGGATTGGCGTACGCCTTCACCTCAAAGCCGGCAATACGGTTTCTATGGATGTTACAGCTCTCAAAGTAACCCTGAGAATGGAAAACATAATTACTCCAAGTCTGATCAAAATATTTTGGAAGAATAAGCTTGTGTAACCAAAACTTTACACTTAGATGATTATTCTGTTTCTTCACAACATTACACACTGTATAATTATACTAAAATGACAGTTCTTTCACTCACATATACACATCGTCATACATATATCATCAAACAACTGTGATTTTAGTGACACCACTGCACTCCTGATTGGAATGAGCACAAAGACTTGTTTAAAACTTCTCACTTTTTGTCATCACATTTAAGAAAAATGACTGCAGCCCTCAGTAAACACTCATGAACAGTGTTTTGAACACAGACCAAAGGACAAAGGACAGAAAGTTGGATCTTACCATCCCGTGGTCAAACGTAAAAACACCCACGTCTCTGCCATGATGGATGTGATTACGTCTGATGATTGGGTTGCCATGGTTTTTCACCCAGATTCCAGCCAGGGCGTTGTTTGAGATCTCGTTGTCTTCGTATATTCCCTGAACGATAAACAATGTTGAGTAAGGCTTTCAACATTTCCATGACCACATTAAATTTCAAATGATTCTTTTAAGCTGTTTGTTTTATCTAGCTCGTTTTCTAAACTGCGACTAGACCTATTCACTGTTGATGGAACGAGGATGTGAATTACAATAGAGAGAGATGGGCTCACACTGCTTTTCAATTAGCTACAATGACGTCAAGAGACCAATGGAGCAATAATACAGATACTGACATGGGTGAGAGATGTGTATTACCTGTGCATGGTCAGTGATGTAAAGACCAACGTTTTCACAGTCGCTAATGTTGCAGTGCTTAATCGTGGGACAAGCACCCTGGCCGCTGACACAGACAGCAGACCCCACTGAAACGAGCAGGACAGAGATTTGTTAGTACACTTTTATCCAAGTTATACAAGTTAAAATATGCAACAAAGACATGTGGTTTCATGGGGTTTCTATCATGGAAAACCCTCCTTTCAGCTCAAACATGTCAAGTAATAGAAAATGGATTCCATCTGTACCAACATGAAATAGAGCAGTTGTTTTTTTTCCTCCTTTCTATCCCAGTTTACATTTTAAAACTCCTCAGATTTACCTTGTGACCCTTTTGAAGGTTGGGAAGAAGAACAAAGGCGCAGCAGGATTACCTGTGCACGTGCTACGTATGATGCAGTGGTCGATGATGGGGCTGCAGTTGACTGTAATCTCCAAGCAGTGGTGTGCATTGTGGTGCTGGGCGGATTTATCATCAGGATTGAACTGCAGCAGCAGAGACAAAAACAATTGCCATTTAGGGTTTTTTTTAAAAACTTTTGATGTACTGCACACGTGGCCTGTATAAACTCACAAAAAAAAAAGAGAGAGAAACGGTCATCTCACCCTGATGGTCATGTATCCAACGTAAGCGTCTTCTGAGCCTTCCATGAATACAAATGTTGAGTCTCTGGTGTTCTCAATGATTACTTTTTCTGCTACTTTTCCAGGAGCTAAGAAAGAATCAGAATCAATTAGAGATGAGACTAAACAAACGCACAAAGAACCTGTAGCCATGACTGCAGACACACATACCAGCTCCAATCATTGTGATAGGCGACTCGATGTAGATCCATTCGTCTGTGTAAATACCAGAGTGGACGAATATCAGGCCGTCAAAGTGAGGCTCCTGACCCCCTCCGAGAGCATCCTCAATGGTGTCATAGTACTGGAGAAAACATCACACAGTGGGTTAATGACTGGTGTTCTAAAGTGAGGGGAAATAAACCCGAAAATGTTGGAAAAAATTCACTTACAAACATGTTATCTCTCCCTTTGTATCTGGCAGGATTACTGTAGAAGTGTTCTGCGAAGCCCGGCTTAACATGTGCTCCTTTATACTGTAAAGAAGAAAAAAAGAAAAGAAAATCACACACTCAAATAACCCAAATAATTCATAATGAAAACTTTGACTCAACGTAGACTTCACACTGACATGGCATTTTCAACAACGTGGACGGAAAGAAAGTCATGAAATAAAATATTAAAGGTCAATACGTCACAAAGGAATATCATTTAAACACGTAATTCTTTTCTACGCCATGCATACTGAATGTCACCATTATGGCCTGTGGTGTTGCCCTTTCACATGACATTAGCTGTCCGTACACAGGAGGATTCAAAGTCGCACAGAAGCAACTTTCAGCAGCAAAATTATTGATGTACGGATTAAAAGACAGCAGAGAGGTTCTGATTTCTTTCTCTACAACACTACCTTTTGAAGTGGATTAAATGCTGTATCATAATTTGCAGTACGTAGAATCAACTTTTCAATGGTCCCACAACACATACCTCATAACTCTTTTGGAAGGTTTTAGTAAAAAATGCCCTCTAATTTATGGTATTTTTGGAAACAGCATTTGCCTCCTATAGAGTAAAGTCATTGCTATGACACATATCAAACATAAAGCCTACAATAAGAGTAGTGCAGTGTTCTACCAGCTGCCTCATAATAAAATGTGAACTCAAATTAATCAGCAAATAAGCCCACAGGAGGATTCCTTACCAGCTGCTGAAAACTTTCCTTCCATGGGTTTGGCTGCTCGTACTCCTCTGGGTTTATCTGGTAGAACTTCCCTGCCTCGGGGTGCATCATGGGTCGCGTGTATTCAAACACTTCCATGTACAGCCTCTTCCTGAAATGTGAAAGCACAACAGGGATCAATACCATAGTAATCTCATATGTGTCTGAATTTAGCCTACAATAGAGTACAAAAGATTTCAGTAAAGTAAAACAGCACTGAATGCGACAAACTTGATGATTAAACATGAAATATTTGTTGCACAACGCTTGAGATAGTTGTCAGTTTAAACATGTTCACAGTGAAATGACCCTAGTAGGTTACGTTGTATTGATTGACCATTATTATTTTGAACACTTCACTTCAATTCAGATTACTGCCCATTTTTAAACTCTGCTTCTTAAAGTCAACAAGACGTTCAGCTAACAGTTGACAAATTCTCTTCTGTCCTACTAATATAGATATTTAAAATGTTAATGCATAAAATGCTGTTCGGTAATTTCACACAATAGTCTGCATAAGTACCTGGAACTTTTGTACCCAGGAACCACAAGTCACTAAAAAGCTTCCTTCAGCTTGTTGTTGTCGCGAAAGGTTAACGGCTGCTTCAACACGTCAGTATTTTGCATACAACAACTTCATCGTCAGCCCCAAATGCTTCACCAATCAAAATGTTCCATCTGCAAGTCTCACTCCGAAAGTTGTGTAAGTTGTAATACTCATTAGCAGGGATTTCTTGAGGAGTAAATCAAATCAAATCAAAAATAACTTGAACAAGTGGCTCTGAGAGCGTAGTTGTAACTTCCCTCAGAACATTTGGACGAAGAATTGATTAAGATCAACAGCAAATGACACAGGGTCTTACCAGAGGATGGGGTCATTGGCCAGTTCACTGAAGCGCTTGCATACACACGCTGCACGACACAAGTCCTGCTCCAGCAGGTACGAGAAGATCTTTAGCACCACCTCGTCTGGAAGCTTCTCCTGCAAATACTGCTCTGCTGGAGCTGCTGGGAGGAGGATCAACATGGAGTTAGAATAAAATACTTTTCAAAGGCGGGCATGGTCACACAAATTCAGTCATACATGCACATTCAAAGAAGGAAAATTTGAGAAACCCAAACGATTGAGTCTATTGTAACTGTATAAGCAATGGACTTCAGCAAAAAATCATGAAGGCTCCTTTGAAAAACATATAGAAATTTGAATTGCCTTAACATTGTCTATTCAAAATCAATATGATGTGAACTCCATCAAAGCTGTACGTCAACACTTCCAGTCAGAGTGTCATGATGTTGTTTACAATGACTGCAACTGTAACCATCAGCTAACATGAGTGACTAATTGTTGCATGTAATTAATCCATAACCTTAGCCCCACAATTACCCAGCACAACCAGTGGGAAACACAAACAGAATGTGACCCTGTGGGGGTTACACATTGTGTCACACTTCAATTAATATCTTCCTAATTACCTGGTAAATCCTGACATTTCCCGGACACTCTGGGGCGCTTAGGTCGGTGTCCAAAGTTTTCTGTGGTTGAAGTGGAAGCACCCTGTACATAATAAAAAGTCAGTAGGGCCACTTCAACATTCATTATTGTGTTTCATTAAGAAAAAAATCCTAATCATAAAAGAGATCTACTAAGGATCTGTACCTCCATGTTTGTCTTTGTCGGACACACTGTTCTCTTAGGTAGAGACTTTCTTCTAAGTTGGTAGGGACTGTTCTGAGCTCCTGGACCGGATTCTTCTGCGACCATATCTGCAGGAACGTCCTCATCTGCAAATAGTGTAGTACAAAAAAATTATTAGTTGCAAAACTATCAATAAAACCAATGCAAAATACTGCAAGATGAAGAAGCAGCAAAGACAAGGGAAACATGTTTCAGATTTAGAGTCAACAACATACTCAGGTGGAGCATTTCAAATGTACTAATGAAGAAAATGAGTAACCACTCAACAGTTAGCACCATGACTCAATAATACAGTGTGTATTATTTGATTTTCCTCTATGATCTTTGCTGTAGAGCACTGAAACATGGGTGGCACGATCTGCAATAATGGACGTTAACTTGTGTTTATGTTTCAGATCTTTGGTTGAACAGACAATAATTTAAACCCTCTATTCGATAGTTGAGCTTTCACACATAAATGTGAAAGTAAAAAGAAATACATTACAAAAATAAATCACCAGAGGAAATTATTTAATTACCTATTATCTGAACAGTTTTTTACAACACACAGGTCACATGGCAAACCCCAGAAAATTAAAAAAAAAAAAAACAGATTTTGTAATTACCCACTTTGTATGCAAAAAATGGATTACAGATCATATCAAGAGGGGATTCAATCAAGAGAAAAACAAAACAGCCTTGAACTAAACCAGACACCCAATTATGAGGCTATTCACCATGGCATGAGTTGATAGCTACCCCAGATGGGAGACGTAAACTCCCCGCTCGTTGCTCTGGTTGCAAGGATGACTCTCTCTAGGCCAGTAACCACTACAAACATCGTCGATGTAACCAGCTAGACCAACTTCTCTCTTGTTTTGCTTAAACAAACACATTTAAGACCAGGGGTGTAGCTCCACAACACATTTACACTACATAATGAAAAAGAGCTATTGTTGATCTATGACTAACCACACCATCATTACTCATTTAATGTCACCTTAAAATGAAAACTGATATACACTCAGGACATCCAGACAGAGGGAAACCGGTACCATGACAGGTCGTGACTGAATAAATTAATTGATACAAGAATAAACACTCACGAAAACTCATAATTCATTAGGATGCAAGTGACAGTTCATTCTCCATGAGATTGTGTTGTCGACATACTCAAGTTATAGTTATACTTTTCATTGTTTACACTCACTTGTTTGAGAAACAGACTTAAATATTAACCCTCTGCTGATGATGATTGCCTTTCAAGTGATGCAGCGAGATCCACCATCACAACATGTAACCGATCCACACAATAACGTTGAATCAGATACAGAAACCAGCCATTACTGTTACTGATCAGTGAGGACTGGATTGACTGGGGGGCTAGCACCGGCTTTAACTCATAGCAACTATGATTTCAGAGTATCTCTGGCTACTGTTTACTTTGAATAATTGCAGCCAGTATCCTCTTACGCTACACCGTCTGTTGTCACACAGCGATACTGTAGCTAGAAAAAAAACAAAAACATAACGAGACTGGATATAACAGTGACGTTATAACATTAACTACACGCACTATGTGCACAGATTGACGTTTTAACAGTGCCAATGTAGGCTGGGCTTTTTTAAAAAAGAACGCAGATAGATAGCCAAACATGCTAATAATAACAGCTAGCACAGGCTATGTTCAGTTAGCATGCTACGACAACTGGCAAAACCACTTTGTGTACCCTTCCCTGCGTTCGTCACCCACGGATAAAGCAAAACACTGCTTATTTCTTTTCATTTCCACCAGTGTTGTAAGGTCAGCTGTCAAAACACAAAATTCAGCAGCAGTATGAAGTCAGACAAGCACAAGACGGGCCGACTCGGAGCAAAAACCAAGCAAAACAAAGCGCGGCCTGGATGCTAGCTACCAACACAAAAGCCTCGGAGTTTCCTGACTGCACAGCGGCGCTTTGCAACTGCTGTTAACTGCCCACCGTTTCGCGACAATAGCCGTTATTGCAATAATGCACGCACTAAATTTTAGCACGAGTAACACACAGCCCAGTCTAATCATGCGGTTAACACGGTTTAACCCAAACGCTAGCTGTTTGACAAGCCGTTCAGCAATGCTAACGCTAGCTTAGCTCACATCACCTCTTTCCTGGTGGTTCCTCTCCGGCTGCACCGGGCGCGGCCTCGAGACTCGCCTAGGTCTTCTGCTAACGTTGCTTGCTCTGACGGAGTTCATTTGGGGTGTTGTTAATCTTGAGGAAATGTCGAAGCCTTCACAGCAGAAGAGGCGACTCGAAGCACATCATCTATGTCTTTTTCTTCAGCACTGCACGATCTGCCATCTTCCGCCGCGGCTCCTGAAAATCGTATCGCGGTGTGTTATTCCCGTTCCCCCGCACTGGTGTTACGTCTTGCCCCGTTCTACTGAAGCAGGAGGAGCCATAACAGACAGGCACAGTCCGTCAGGCCTCGGTCACATCACATGGGAGGACCTCTGCCTCCACGGCGGTCTACTCAACACTGATTGCTTTTACTTTTCGAGATCAACGAGTCAAGCGTCCATCATGGGATAATCTGCTGCTGTTTGTGTATCTCCCATCTAGACACTGGAGCTGAGGTCAGGTGTCTTGCTCAAGGGCACACTGTCAGCCTCTTACTTGTAGAGGCAGCAGAATATGCACCTTATTCCACCAGTTTGTCCTTTATTGAAACCGACTGTCATCAGAGTATTATTATTATAATCTGTGACCCCAACATGCTCAATAATAACACACAAAATATGTTGTCATGCTTAATAGAGTTTGCTATAAATAAATCATTTTTTATTTCATTTAACAAAATGTAGACCTTAGTAAACAATCCATGTGCAGCTCAGTTTAAATTTGATTCCGAATTTATTTTACATTATATGCTAAAAAACAGTAATTAAGGATTGATCTTTGAGTAAAGATTTGTTCATTAGTGGTTAGAAAAAAAATATCCTTGGCAGTTGTTAGGAAACCATTCTGTGCTACTAAGAAAATGCTTGACCTCTAAGAAGAGATAAGTAAGAGGATGCTTTCTGCACAGAGATCAGTCAAGTGTCTCGTGATCAATATAATGCAGGCATTTTATGAAGTGATGCAGAGCGTGCTTAGTGACAACACAAAGCTCTCACTCATGTAATCCCGCATGCTGTAGTGACTCAGAGAGAGAGATCGTGCAGTTGAAGGGCTAAGGTGAGATCCTTCAACAGGTGAGGACCTTTTCGTTCACACATTTAGAGGAGCTTGTTGCCGCAGCTTTGGCACTTGCTGAGGAGTGCTGAGGAGAACCTCCTGGCCCAGTCAACTGGCTGACAGGTAGGAGACCCCCTGGCAGACCAGCCAAACATCTCAGTATCACTCTGGAAGAAAAAAGGAAATAGAAAATGGTTGATTGATAATTTTATGTCAAGCAGATCAGTCAAAAGATATTGTTTAAGATAAGCGTTTTCTGCCCTGCTTCACATGTGTTTATACAGACATACAAACATTGCAGTGCCCACTACACAAAACAATATTGTTTTCATTTTACCCTGTTGTGAATATCACAAAGTGGGATCCATTTATACACAATGGAAGGGCTATAAGTGACTGAAAATCAGCTCACTTCACCACACTAATAAACAATGTAGTGTAAAAGTACATTCTGCAGACTTTTCAGTGAAATCTTTCTTCAGTTTGTCTGCAGGATTAAACCTCACGAGCCTCACTGATCAGCGAGCGACATTTCAAAATCCAATAAACATGATCTGTTCATCACTGTTACTTTTTGTGATTTGGTGTGATTTTGGCTTAAACATGTTAAAAATGCAACACTTAGCAAATTAAGTCGACTATACATTTGTTTTAGTGGAAAGTGGGAGAATACTTATACAGCCTCAAGAGCCAAACCTATGTGCAGCAATTTATTTGAGGTCTCTTGGAAACATTTTTATAGCTGAAAGAATTGACAGAAGTGTTGCAAATGAAAAATCTAGTATTTTTACTGATGGTGGTGCTATACGATTTATAAAATACTCATTCAACATCATATTCCACAATATGATATCAAATTTCTTCCTATTTTTTTAAATTTGTGTTCTTAAATTTAGGTTTATTGTCAGGGACACATACTTTCTTGCGCAGTACCCTGGCTGTCCACTAGATGTCTCCACATATCTACCTCTGAGTCTTCCCTCCAAGCATGCTGTGTGCGAGATGAGCATCACATGATGCTTCACCTCTGTGTCTTTTTGTCTCTATTGTCTAAATGATGCTTCACCTTGCTTTGGTTTTCACCTTGGCTTCTCCTCGCTGATGCTGAAATATGGGCTGTTTCCCAACATACATCCCGATCAGTCCCTGCAAACCCATCATTTCTCTCCAGTCCAGGCCTCCTCGCCCAAGATGCTGCTGTGACAATGATGTTGTTTGTCATACTATTAGTGTCAAATTGCCAAATGTACTGGAGAGTGATCAACCCCTTTGATTGACTGAAATCCCAGTGTTTTTACACTGCTCCGCGTTGTGCTTATGTAAATATTTTCGTGTAGGATATCAATATGTGTCTGTGGTGGCAACATGGTAATTAATTAACATATTTTTTTGGCTGGTCTAAATGAACACTGTTCCGCTGACTAATTAACTACCTACAGCGAATGAGTCACACTGAGCTGCAAAACTACCCTGGTGCCACCTTTAGATGGCAGCGTCCTCACAACTCATGCAAAAGTCTCAGTTCTCATGCACGTTTGTAGTGTTTATGTTTTCTGTTTACGCATCAGTTTGCTTTCATAATGTTTTGCTTTATGCCTGCAATCAACCCTGCGCCTGTCAGCAGGACCATCTGTGATTTGTGGCTCTGTGGTCATTGACCCATCTGTGAGGTGGTCTGCCTGATGAGGTTGATGGTGATTGACCGCATGAAAGAAAAGTCAGCCGAGAGTCTTGTGTCAGGCATTGTGTTGTTCAAAGCACTTAGCAGTCATTAGCGACCGAAAGGGCTCTTGTTGTTGTTGTTTATCTCCAGCGTCTTTTATTGTGAAATCTGCGGTTTGATTTAATCAAGTTGATCACTTTTTCTGCCTGGGCTTGTTTTTACCAGAGAGGCTGCAAATTGCCTTTGTGCTCATGTTGCACTAGCTGTTGTCCTCTGATGATAAAACGGTCGGACTCAGCGTTGCCATGGCCGGAAGGAACATTTTTCTTACATAATCAGAATTCAGGTATGTGTTTTCATTTGTATCTTTCACACAGTCCTCTTATTTAAATTACCGCTACACACTACTTTACCTATGCCTGGGAGATGAAGAGCTTAACTGTCAAGATATCTGTTGTTTTCTACTCTAACCCGTCGAAGATATGACAGTGAGGCACATGTGTTGGCTTGGTAACCAATCTAGTATCCAGTGGCAACAGAGGTCTATTGAATGCTGGGTGGCTCTGTATTGGCTGGTGTGCCCACCACTCTCCTGTGTCACCAAGTCACACAGAGGCACATCCATACAGCGGCTCTGAATGATGCGAGGGTTGTGTAATACGTGTGTGGGATTGGGGATGGGTCACCCAGGCACTGATGTTACAAATGCTCTTTGTGTTGAACAACTTAATGTACTGCCCTGCAGGTGGTAGCTCTTTCTGTCTGTGTCACTTTCTCTGTCTCTCTACTATTAAGTCCTGACCTCAACTAGACTCCCTCCCCTACATTATACTCTCTCGTGACAAAACTGTTTCAGGATTGTCTCTCCGTTCTCGGTCATCTCCGAGTCCCGTCCACATCTGAAGGCATCCACTGGAGCAGAGGCAGACACAACAGGATAAGCGTCTTTGTCTCAGACTCCTGTCTGTCAGAGACCCCCCCCCCCC
>OMLP01029116.1:0-11759 GCA_900302685.1 Spondyliosoma cantharus | reverse complement strand
CCCCCCCCCCCCCCAGCCTCTCCTCTATTTGGGCGGCTGTTACAGAGAGGGCAGATGGCTCATTACCATAAATAGGACAGAGAGAGAGTGAGCGAGGGGGCCGTGCACACCGACCAACAGGACCAATGCCGCCCAGAACCAAGGAAATGGGAGGCCGTTGCTAGGAGAGAGGAAAGACAGCTTTATGGCAAAACAAAGCTGATTCCCCCATCCGACCTCATCTCGCTCCCGCCCACTCGTTCCCCGCTCTGGGGACAGAGCCTTGAATCTGCTGGTCGGGGGACAGATGGTCAATGGGCCCCACCGTCTCTACAGCTGGACACAGGCTACGCTGACACAGTCAGACCTGGCAGGACTGAATCACACCTTATCCTGTCCAGCCTATGAGGAGCAGGAGCAGAAAGTGCTGAAGCCCAGGCCATCGGCTAAGAATAGATCCACACTTGTTGCCCACAGGAAACGTGTGGCTGCACAGTAGATGATAATATGTTAAGAGTTGGTCTTTGTAGTAGCGTAACGCTCTCTCTAGGATGAAAATCATTTTGCCGGGGATAATCACAGGCTTTCTCTTTCTTCTCCAGTGCTGCTAAACAATTAATGGCAATGACTTGGTCAGTCATTATATAGGGAAGTTCTGAGATGATACACCTACCCACACACACATACAAACACACACACACACACACAATCCCAACATGACTCTGACGTAAACAGAGTGGGTTTTTTTTTTTTCACCACACCTCTGTTATTTTTAAACTCTGTCCTTTTTCCTAATCTGAGCATAGCCTGTCGAGTCCTTGCCCCTGTTTTTTAATCACGGTCATGTTTATTCCGGCACCTATGCAAATATAACAGGTGTGGCAAAATAGGGGAGTGTGGGGTGAGGTGAGGCCCTTGTAAAGTACATCAGTCAAGACACCATGTCTAAAACAATAGCACATCTGCTCTCAACCAGACCTCTGGTGGAAAGGGCAAGAGCAGCCAACTGTCTCACAGACAGGAAGGAGGAGAAATCAATTGAGAAGAGGGTCACATTTAAAATAATTAAAATGTTAGATATAAATACATCGGTCTGATAAATACTGAATTGGTGTTTGATTTGAGGTGGCACACCAAAAATATTTTATTCCTCATCATTTTATCATATAATAATTAACGTGCGTTGGTGGTCTGTGGCATTTTGCATATCGTCCTCAGGGGGTTGGGGCGAGTTGTTTGACGGCGCAACATCTAGGCGTCAGCAGAGGAGAAGAATGGGAGAGAAGGAGGGAGGAAAGGACAACTAACCAGAACGAGGGGGGGGGGAAGCGTGGCAGCAGCATGACAAGTAAGCAGAATAGAGGCGGTCCTGCATCACCTAGCCATCCGCCCTGGTTGCATAGGAACACGAGGGCCATGCCTACCCTGCAGACACACTCCTTTCCTCTCTCCTCTGCCACGCTTCATTACCCGGTGCTCAGCCAGGCAAGGAGAGGCACTGCACCACTTTCTCCAAACTACAGCCGTGTGCCCGCTCACAGCCTCACAGCCAGGCTCCCCTTAGACACGGGCAGGGTACACGCTGCCCCCTCAGGCATCGGGTCACACTCACTTTACATGCAAAGTGCAGAGACAACACTGGGAGGTCTGCGCTGGTATCTTATGAACTGGTGGCTCCCGACCTTTTTTGGCCCTTTTTGTACGACCCAGGCTCCTGTTAGATGCACTGAAGGAGCCAAATGTGTTTACCTGAATTGAAACTGGGACTTATATAACTACTAATTATATAAAAGTGGATGTATGAGAGGACGTTGTGTCCGTTTGGTTACATTGCGTTTGTACTGTGTTCACATTTGTATTTGTCATAGGCAGCATACCATATTGACGTTATATGTTTATGACCTAACTTTTATATCAGGAGGTGGAGGAGATGGGTGTAGCTGCCAGGCCAGTGACCACAAATGCGGGTCATCTCCAGCCATGTCTGTGGCGACCAAAGCAAGTAGGCTATTTTGGGGCTCAACATGGTCTTTTCCCAAACCTTACCAAGTGTTTTTTTTTTGGGCCTAAAACTAACCAGACCATAAGCACATCATTTCCACAAGGCAAGATTGAAAATGTAACAACTGTTTTTCCACATTTATCCATTAGCCTACATGTAGCTAACTATTTCACCAATGTATGGGTTACTTTAGTTATTTATTGAAACAATATCTCCATTACTTTTAGCAATTTTGATGTTTTATCTGTTTCATCCTCATTTATCCAGAAGGCTACTTTAAACTAGGCTATTTCAGTCATTCAGTCAAAGGTTCTTCATAACATAAAATTGAAAATTGAATCCAAAGAAAGGAAAAGTAGCAACAAAAGAAATGTAAAAGTTTCAACATATCTGTGCTTTACAGAAACGTACAGTGCCAACATTTATTCAGGTGTGTGTCTTGTAGTTACCATTAGCTAGCTACTTCAATCATGTATCCTTTAGCCTTATATTTCAATCTTGTATCCATTGGTTTCAGCTAACGAGGCTATTTTAACAGTTTTTCCACAACTATCTATTAGCCTACATTTAGCAATTTATCTATTACTGTAGCTATCTATTTAAACATTTTATCCATTACTATTCACAATCTATCCAATACGTTTAGCCAGGCTATCTCAATCGCTTTCCACTCTAACTAGGTTAAGTGCTTATAATGTTAGCTTTTGATTTTCGCTTTTTATTTCAATCAAATTGTAAATGTTATTTGACCAGAGCAACTCCCAATTATTTTTATTTGTCTCCGGGCAACTGCTGCAGTGGCCCCTTGGGTACATGTACCACTGATTGGGAACCAGTGATACAGCTGTACATGTCAGATTGTAAATTAATGAGTGCACATTTATCTGGGTATGATCATTTATAAACTGAAAGTGAAGATTCATAATCATAATTCATGATTGTATTGCTACCAGGGCAGGTTATTGTAGTGTATGAAAAAAACCCAACACACACTTATTCACACTGCTGGCTGAACATAAGCAATCTCTCATACGTGTCATAGCCCACTACGGAGCTGGTAGTGCCAGACAACACTGCTGGGCACAAGACCACTATTGTCCCACAACATAAAGTTCGCTTGTGACCAAGGCCAGGCGAGGCGGACCCGATGCTTGGAAAAGATAGGGGAGTGTCAAAGAACAAAGCCTGTGGTGTTGTGTTGTTGTTTACAGTGAAGTCCAATGTGTCACGACTTCGCTGCACTGATGTAGCATTTTCAACTCCAGGTACATGTCAAAGTGGGTTGACTTTCCTCTATCCTCCTCCTGCTTCACAGTTAATTGACTACAAGTGTTCATTTGCCTGCGAGGAGCAGTCATTAAGGTTGAATAACAAAATTTAGCCTGGCAATGGAACAGCCAAGGATCAATGACTTAATTAAATTGCCTCTGTATGTGGTTTATTGTATAGCAGGGCCATTTGAGGACCTTTATACTGGAGTCATGCTGTTTTAGTGTACTTAAAGGTGCAAAGAGATAGCAATGGTGTTGGTCAATAAAGAGAAAACTCAATAGCACTCAAGGCAATGAAATAAAAAAAAGACCAAAGTTCAGTGCTGTGTGTTTGGTGACAACCAAACAGTCAGGTAAATACAGATGGTCAACGGGGCAGTCTTTCCTCACTTGTCAAGACAGGTTTGGGAGAGTGCCGTCATGTATACAGTGTAATGAGTAACAAATGACAGATTGTCTGCTACTATAATCAGTAATGCAACGTGATGGATATCGCAACTCTTTTGCACTCTTCAGCAGAAGAATATAATCTAAATGATAGACTTGAGTGACAATTTCATTTAATATGCATTATACTGACACTGCAAATTACTAACCATTACCTCAGCAACCATAATTAACTATCTGTCAGAATAACACGAAAATGCTTACTTCTCATGTCATATGGTGGTGGTTCACATTGTCAGACTTACAAACCAGTAAATTACCATTTAGGAAGTCACGGAAACTTTGGATTTTGTTACTGTTACTATTGCAACGTCAACCTTCGCTAGCTAGTGGTAGCAATGTTAGCTAACATTTAATAGCTAACATAAGCAATGTTTACTTTTGGCCCATGGTAAACTAGGATCACGCTGAAATCATCTCTCAATATAACCTAACCATGAAGGTACTGTAAGGTAAGGCTGACTGTCTTTGGTGACATGTCCTATTTTTCGGTAGAATCTTAAAAGAATAAGTCATCGTGGTCAAATCAGGGTCATAATTACCCCTTAATAGATTTGCTGTGTTTTTTGGCTCCATCTGACTACCATGGGGCCCAGATTATGGCAGCTCCATTGTAGGTAATCCATTACCCCCCTGCCCATTTATAATGTATGTTGATCAAGTTTTATGGGTGTGGTGGAGGCTTTGAGCAGGAGTGACCCTCTCAGACAAGCAGAGAGGGTTTTGTTCTAATTATGCACATAAATTGGGAGGGGGGCCCAGTGTCACATCTTGCTAGGGAGGCAATCACTTGTAGCTACGCCCCTGCTTTGGCCCTTTGAACTGATTAATACCAGTCAATGAGAGTCTTGTCTTCATTATGCTACAGGTTCATAATTGTTTACTTAGCAGTGATTGCCAAAATTGATGAGTAATAACAGGGTAAAAGTCATTAAGCAGCTAGTCACACACCACACTGGCATAATCCTCACAGAGCAGACTGACACTTGGGCCTGTTTATACAGCGTTTGTCCAGTCTAACCTGGACAAATAGACTGAATCAATAGAGAATTACAGGATATTTGTTTGACTGTTGAAGAGATCATTCCTCCGCCCCAACATGTTGAGCATTTTATTGCCCGTGCATTAAAGTGGGCACTTATCAGCTGACAGATAACAGACTATCAGCACACTGCTGACACAATTCATAAGACCCGGTTAGCAGAAAAGGATTGTCAAACAAAGGCTTCTGTAGGCAAACACACTCTTCAGTCGAGGATAACTGCAGGCAAAAGCTGGGAGAACCTCCAGGGAAAACAAAAACCTGGAGAACAAAGCAAGTGTTGCATTTGAAACAAGTTGACCACGCCTGGTTTCTCTGCTGACAGTTGGAGGACGCATGCGGGAAACATTTACACTATTTCACCTGCAAAGACATACATTTTGAGATTTAATGCTTAAAGTTAAAAAAAAAAGAAGCTATAAGCAGTGCTTCTTTTGTGCTCTCTCATTTCACAACAGTTCTTGCACCTTCTAGAACAATTAAGTCTGGACTTTTAGCGCATGTCTGCACACAGCAGGTGGCCTCTGGCAGCTTTACAGACAGTTGAAATTGCCTTCTCACCCTGGGCTGAATGCAAATACTACCTGTTTAACCAGTAACCCCTCTGACAATATATTATCTAGGAAAATGAAGAGCCACATCTGTGTGCACGTGTGCTTCTCCACGAATAACTGTGCATGTGTGTGCGTGTGTGTGTGTGTGTGTTCACACTCTTTTATGTACGTCACAACTCTCTCGATGACTCCTCCACTTCGCATTTCAAAGGAGGTTCAAACTAATTAGCTCGGGGTGCCGGTTGTCTGCTGGTCTCGCTCCCATAACAACTGCAGGTGATTGTTACAGCGCGTAAGTCCTCTAAAAGGACGAGGACAGTGGCTTTATATACTACACTCTGTAATGTCCTCACCTCTCCGGGACACATTAAATTGAACTAACCAGTGAAACTTATGTGCATACTTGTAATATTTTGGGAAACGTGATCACGTTATCATCACTGGATTGCATTTTTCTTGTCACTACCCCATCTATTGTTGTAAATGTGTGTGTGAAGGCAAGCGGGACAGAGAAAGAGATACTCTACCTGGCAAGTTATTGTTTTAGAACGTACCTTTAAAGGTGAGCGATGTAGTTTCTGGGAAGAGATTTTAATCAGAAGAGAAAGATCTTCATTGACTGATTCTTTTCTGCCTAAATGAATTAAACAAACAATCTCTCATTGTTTTCATGACTGAATTACAAAATGACTTTAAAGGACAACATCATTTTATGCTGTTTTGCTTTGTTTATATGTGGCGGACCCTGCCACCTTTCTAGCTTCAAACAGTGTTCTGGGGACTTGTTTATTCAGTTATGGAAAAGATAAATATTTCTGAGTTTGTATCATCACCTCATTAACATTGTGAATATTAAAAATTGTGCTGGAATTTCTTCTCCAAAATTACAGACTGCCCCTTTAGCAGATTTTCCTCTGGAATGTATCTTTTACGGTATTCACCTCTTTTGCTGGCCGTGTACCAAAGTGTCAGCGTCTGTGTTCCCACTCCAAAAAAAACAAAGCTAGGTGTAATGAGAGGAAAAAAGGAAAAAACGGAGAGAGAACAAAGGCAAGAGGACAGATCGAATGAAGAGCAGCATACAAACAAGGGTTGTCACTAATAGAGAGTTTTATGAGCTCCAGACCTGCTGAAATGGAGTGGCCGTGCGTGTGCAGCAGCTCTTATCGGCTCGCTGGCAGCAGGGGAGGGTGAGAGCTTCCACACTTGCGCTCCGTAAAAATGGTCTGATTCATTTTCCGCATGAGAGGGTCTCACTGGGGCGGCATCAGACCGGCCAGTCCACACAGATTTATGGACCATTAAAGCAGCAGGCCTCCTGACCGCTATGCCACCATAGGCTGGCTGCGAAGACACACTGCACCCTCATTCATGCTCGGTCACTACTCTCCATCACGGGCTAGCGTCCCTCATTGTTCATCCCTTCATCAGGACCACTTTTACTGCCTAACATGAACTCCTCTCATAGTCTGTAATCCTGCTATTCTTCACCCCGCTCCCTTTGAGACGAAGTGAGCTGTTTACTGTAATCATTGTCACCCATTGTTAAGTAAAAACAGTCCTCACAAAGACAACTTTTGTCACAAAAAGATCATTCCTAGAGTCCCTTCCATTAACAGCCTGGGCAGACAGCATGTTCTATGGTCCAGGAAATGCTCCAGTACATTATGAACATATCTGATGCTGGTCAGTGGGGCATGTTGTTTTAGCCTAACAGTTTCACAATCAGATTAGCACCACTGCAGGCACACAGACTAATGGGTTCTGTCTTTCCAAGGCATCCTCAATCAACTGTTTCACGGTGATTAATGCATCTTCTTCTCCTCTCTCTCGTTTGCTATTGCAACTTCATCATCCCAGGGAGTGATACTGGAAGGAAAAATGGGGCAGAGTCTACGCTGCTCGCTGGCCCTAAGAATAGCTCAGTGTGCCAGAAAATTATGCCACAGCAACCTGAGCAAAGGCTCAAAAACATGAATGAATAAATTAAGAATTACTGTGGTGGAGAATGCTCCCACCTCTGAAAAATCACCTCACACACTTCTTTGCTGGATGAATATCACCATATCATCCTCACCTTCTCTATAGGCATAAATTATACACAAGTGTTTCTATTCACAGTGTACCTGAACAATCGGACACCAGATAAACAAGGAACTCTTTAAAGGAGCCTGTTAATGACAAGTACCAAGCGCCAGGCATTCACTGTGACATTAGGCTACGACAGTGCAAAGCCTGTTTGTCCAGTTGAAAGCACGGGGAAAAACAAGGGTGTGCATCAACACCAGCGCTAAAGTATTTACAGCTCTGCTGCATGGCAGGTATTTGGGCTTCAACACAGTAAAAAGCAAATATGGCGGCTATTGGATCAGTCCACAGAGAGCCACTCATGTACGCTTATGAAATGGAGTGGCTGAGATGAGTAAGGTATCACCGTAATGTGAAAGTTACAGTTTGGTGTGAAGTCAGTCGCCTGGTAAAGCTCATCAGATGGCCGGGAAAACACACAAAACCGACCTGCCGGTTCTCCTCAAGCACACCCATGCAATCATGTGAATAACAGGTAGGGCCTACGTGTAATTCAATTACACATGCACATAGGATGAGTTTTATCTGCCACAGCAAAAAAGGCGCACGTTTGTGCCTTTTATTTATTATTTCAATTTCTTTCCTTTGCTTTGTCTGAGTGCTCAGGCATCACCCAGCATGTGTCTATTGTGTGTAGTGTATACAGGTCACGTTAGCTCCTTGTATCATCGTTTACTCTAGGAGGGGCCCTGTTTGAGGGTCCACTATCGTCACGAGGCTGGGTGTGGTGACACATCCTTTCTCTCCGCCCCGAGGTGTTTGTGTAGCCTAAATAACGCGGGAGTGTTTTGTGTGGGACCCGTCCGGTTTGATCGCTCGCGAACACTTTATTAATGTATAATTCACCCCCGTCCGCCGCCTCGCCACCAACACCACTTCATCGGTCAATAAATCTGTTTAAAACACTATTTTCCCTCCTCTGTGTTACGTTACAAGCAGCGGGCGATAAAAGTGAAAGCACATTTTCACCATGCAAAATAGGATGGCGTGCGCGCTCGCGGAGCTCCTGCGCTGCGGCAGTTGCCAGGGGAGATAGGAGGGGAGGGGTTTTGATTGGCTGAAGTGGGCCTGTTGCCATGACGACGGCGAGGGGTTTGGTAGCGTTGCCGTGCGCTGTGTGATCCGCGCGCTGCGTGTATGGAGGAAGCAGCTGCTGATCTGATCTCTGACATTGTGTGAGACAGACAACTGAATAAACTGCGTACAGACGTGTCTTTAAACACACCGGACCGAGGCACGCCGTGCATGATTGTGAGTATTTGGTCGTTTTTTTTTTTTTAAACTCACCTCTTTTTTTTTAACCGCGTTCAGCCGATTACGGGTTGTGTTCCGAACAAGCTAAAAGTAAATGTGGTCAAGTGACTTTGCTTAGAGCAGCCAGCATGGCAGATCAAGCGACAGCATGTGGCCAGCTAGCTAATGTTAACGTAATATACTTCTCTCTGTTCTCTCGGCTCGGAGCTTGAAGAGTAGATGGGTGGTATTTACAGCACCTACGAATGGCTATGGTTTGATACGTGAAACTGGAATAACTGTAATATTGTGGACAGTTAAAATGTTATGCTAACGCTAGCAGTAGATTTCCCTTCAGTGACCCACCGAGCCGCTGCTAACGCTACTTTGCCTCTCGGGTTTTGCTGGCTGAGCTCTTCGTTGGTAACCTTACAGCTCGGGAACTTAACTCTAATTAAAAGTGACCTGAATGTAATTCACTAAGTTAGTTCGTATCGAGTCCCCGCGAGTAGGGAAGTGTTGTGCAATGGTCCACGTCATTACGTGTAACTTTGTGTTGCTCATTGTGTGACTGGCTGCGGCTGCCTGTGAGTGTAGTCTTGAGTCCGCGGTGATTAAATGCCCCAGTATATCTAGCATTAGCTACAAAGCATATTGGTTTTCTTTGCTAACAGCACTTTGAGCGTGTCTTCCCCACTTGGCTTGGACTCGCTGTTTTCGTTAAATGTCTTTGTTTGTGGCGTAGTACCTCACGTTGTAGTAGGCAGCGATACGTCATTTTCTTGTCGGTGTTTATTTGTCTTTCCCTCATAGCTACAACTATTTCAATATTTAATGCTATATATCGACGGTAGCAGAGGTTGGGAGGCTACACTGGCTAGCTAAGCACATGATGTAATGGATTATCACAAGATTGTCCCAGATATAGAGTGCTCTACAAACAATGTCAGAGTGTAGGAAAAATATCTGTTTAACCCAGTCGTGTGTACTTAATATGTTCTCGACGAATATGTCTTCATATACTTTGTTATTCCACGTGTCTGCCCCTGTTGTCTCTCTACCTGCTACCTGTCAGTGTTCTCACTGGCTTCATCTAAAATTCACTGTGTGCTCTGAGGTTTATATGTGTGTGTTTTGAAGGAGAAAAGAAAAGCATTGGGAAATGTTTTGCCTTGTGAGGTCATGACATTAATGTAGACTGACGTTTCTTTCTCCTTGCCTGACAGTTGTTAGAGCCCTGGTGATAAATAGAAAGACAAAGGCAACGGGGGCTTAAGGGACAGAAACAGACAAAAAAGAAACAGATGTTGTCAATCTGCCATTATTTTATTGCCAGAAATCTCCATGGTCGTGTTGTGGGTCAAACCATCTGTTGTCTTTGTAGTTGTAGTATGTATCTGCTCCTGTACATGTTTGTATGTACAGTACCCTCTGAAGGGTGAGTACTTTTGCCTCCCAGAATAGACGAGGGTCTGCCAACTTTACTGACATTCATTACTATAAATAAGACTCGTCGTAACCCAGTGATGCGTTTATTGCTGACGTGAAATGGCTTTAATAACTTCATGGATGTGAAGTATTACCAGTAGAATCGAATTATCTTAAGTTGTGGCCCATCATAAGGGTATTTGAATCACTGGAATAGGCCTCTAAGACATTGTAGTAACAATAGGTAGAATTACTCCATTGTTTGAGGGTATTTTCTAACTTAAGTAAGAGTTGAAATAAAGGTGAAATAGGAGGCAGAGTGCCCGATCTTTGTGATTATGAGGGTCTGCTCACAGTGTACACAGCTTGAATACGTTACTGGGACACGTGAAAATCAAATGCGTTTACTCAGATAAGTTGAAACTGAAATTAAGAGTGAGGTTCATGCAGCAATTGATCACATGAGTCATAGAATTGCCTGGTATTTTTTTCATATACTCCTGACGGTAAAGCCAGGTGTGTCTGCATTCTTTTTAAATTCATTGACTCAGATAAGATCAAAGTCTCAACTCTTTTTTTCTTATTTAAAAGCTTAATGGCCCATAGTCAGACACGACAACGTACTGCTCCCTGTCCGTGTGGTGAATGTACCAATACAGTAATAGAATCAGTGGTATCAAATATATCTCATGCTCCTCCAGTGCTCCCAAGAATGCCACACTTCATTTTTAATACTTTGTAGACACTTTGGTGTCACTCTGTATGAAAAGCTGCTCCATTGTACTGTTCTGACGACAGAACAGGAAGATGTTCCTCAGAGGATGTATGACAACAATGAAGCAATATGACAAGCGAGACCACCAAAGCACAGCACAACATTTATATGGAGTGAATTTCGATCATACAAAGTACATTTTCAACCCAATTGAGCTGTATTTTCCTGTTCACTTACCACAATGTGCTGGATATAATGTATAAAATATCATATTAAGAATATGGCATGGTACTGGATTGTAACAGTAGTACAGAATCTGCACTTCGAAATGGTGGTATTGCCATGTAATCAGCCTTATCACAGAATTGTGTACTCTGACCCAAAGTAAATGAAAGGTTGCGTCGTCTAAAATACACCATGTCCTTTGTAGGCATACGAGTGACTGTGTTTAAATTCATTATGACCCATGACCCATGTGGCAGGAACTTTTGGGATTGCTTAACACAGTCTGAACCTGGATTCTCATGGACTGCCTGAACAGAAAAGCTCAAATCTTTATAACCTACTGTTCTCTGAAAACCCTAATTACCAAGTCATTTGAGACTTTGATTTCACTGCCTGTTAGTAGGACTGAGGTAGCCATTATCGCTGTAATGGAGGAGGTTGAATAATTCGACGATTGCCAGAATAAGAAAGTTGACGGTCGCTGTTCACTTGAAATGACTGTATTCCCATAATTATGTTGTTGCGCGCACACTGCAGTGTTTTTACACATCCAAAGTGGGAAGTAGTTTATTTTTTTAAAAAGATTAGCCAAAATTTTCATAGTTTTGATAAAGAAGCCTTCCCATTACGAGGGTTGTTAAAATGAGCAAATGCAATCAGTCACTAATCAGTGAGCTCCAGCTCTAACTGCTGGCGTGGACCTATCTGGTTTGTGGAGTCGACAGCTTCGTGCAGTTATGCGGTGGTTGGCTTAAATGGTTAAAGCTGCACATTT
>OMLP01029113.1:65464-80335 GCA_900302685.1 Spondyliosoma cantharus | reverse complement strand
TTAGCATCTCATTTTCGAGCGACGTGGGAAATTATTAATGCATTTCAATGGCACTAATACGCTTTAACATTACGATAACTCATTTAAGAGTTTAAACACCCCTCTTGTTTCTCATTAACTCATCTCGCTGCAGTCTCCTCACTGACACGGATAATACAAATATAATTGCACATGCGCTAGCTCCCGCGCGCACGCCCTCGCCACGCGCAGGTGCACACTCGCACACACACGCTCGCACACACTCGCCGCGTGAATAAGAAAAACGCTGTGCTGTTAATCCCGCCTGTCGCCGCACAACTCCTCTCCCCTCGTTCTCTCGCTCCCACCGCTCCACATTACAGTATATTTCCCTTTTATCTTATCTCATCAACGTGTCTTTTAAGGGGTCAGCTATCTCCATCTCGCCGCTTCCTCTTTTTTTCCTTTTCCTCTTTATCTACTATTTAATCCTCTCCTCTCACATTGCTCATAAATCTGTCTCCTCCGCTTACACGTCTCTGGAGCCGACACCACACTTTTATATACTTTGCCCGTCCTTTACTTTTCCCCGCACTCTAGGAATCCGTCTGTCAGCCGGCCAGGTGTTTACGTCAGGCTGACAGAGGCTTTGCTTTATAGCTAACACAGTATGATGTACTCCTGGGACATTAGTTTGGACAGGGACATTGCAGCACGACGGCCCAGCAGAGAGTAAACCCCCCCGGGGAGCGGCTTTCGCTGTACGTTCCTACATGTTGAGTGCCGCCGTGCATCGGACGTGTCAGTCGAAGCAACCTGTTCTGTTTTGCTGCTTACATCCACGCAGAGACCTTTTGGAAAACGTAACCTTTTCCGAGTCCCGTGGCAGAGACCCACGAAAGCCGGAGCATGAAAGAACTAACCAGCCAGAGGAAACAAGACAATTAGGCATCAAGAAAGAAAACAATGTTTACTCTGGCTTCCTTTTTCGCAGATACTCAAACATCCTCAAATTTGCTCACAGTTGGCTAAGTATGCTTATCACAATCCATTGGCCTACATATAGGGATTTCATATTAGGCAGAGGATTTTGGTCAAAAGAGGACAGATGGAACAAATCATTTCTGGCACTCACACTCGAAAAAAAAGTTAGAAGTAATCCGGCCATCCTTCAAGGAAACTGGAACAAGGAGGGTGGCCGAACCGTCCTCTTCAGTAATGAGACAGCCGGTCACTTTACAGGCTGACGCTTGTGTTTGATCGCGTGACAGTTGGAGGGATCCTTGTGTCATTGCGAATTATAAAAGTCTGCTTTGCGATCAATCCTCCTCAAAGTTTTCACATCCCAACCGGTGAAGTCATGCACAATAAGACTTTTTGTGTTTTCACCTGTGTCTGTTGCTTGTTGTTTGGTTGGTCTGATTATTTGGTCTCGGCCCAGAATAAACCCCATTAACTGTTGGTGCCGATCCAGATAAAAGGGACATAAGCTATAAACATTAGACCGGGGCCATATGATATTGTCCCGGCCAAATATCGCGAAAGCCGTTATCATCTTATGGCAAAGGCGACTGGTAGTGTCATTAAAGTCCCTTGGCTCGCCATTTTTTCCTGCATTCAACCTGACATTCTGCTTAACTGGTGATCTGGCGTTCTTAGAAACCAAGTCCACCATGTCTGCATGTTAAAGCGCTGCATGCATGGCGCTACATCAGGTCAATTAACCTGTGCTAACCTCTACGAGCCTGGTCCGCAGCTGCTGCCACGACAGTTCAGCTTGCACTTTATTTTCAAAATAACAGCCCGGAGATGCCATAACAGCTGTAGCTAAAATTGTCTCGAGCCTAATGAACATACATGCTAACCTTCTTAAACCTGCAATAACTGAATTTCGGTCTTTGGTGTCGGTAAAACCACGACACTGAAATATTATTACCTTACGAAATTACTCGAAAGCTGTGTCACATTCAAACATGATGCAAAATGATCATTCATTTGGAGTCTTTGGAGGTTTCTGTCATCCTCCATATTCTGTCATCTCCACCAACTCCTGAGGGAAATATTTGGCTCTTTAGCTGGTTAACACTTCAACGGCTGAAGTAACTGTGTCTGCCTTTGCTAATGTTAGTCACTAGAGCTGCGAAACTAAAACACGCGCGGACGCGTACTCGTGTGGGAACTTCACCTTCGTCACGCTGTATGAAAACTCTGAGTCTGAAACTGAGTCTTTTTACAGCTCAGTTTGCGCCTTCTGCCACTTCCATGTTTGCTCTAACACTCGTGCCAGAAACTTCCAAGCTTCCTGTTTGTCGATTCTGATTATTTAATACCCGCTGCAGATAGCACCCGCCTGGTGAAATATGGCTCGCTGCGATGCCTGACTGTAAGTGCCCGAACTGGATGCCAGTACACAGTCATAAACAAACAAACAAGCCGGCGTTTACGTCTTGCTGCTATTACACGGCAAGCATCCGACAGGAATAACAATGGTTGTGTTCGCCGCGTTGCTTCGGATATATAATGAATTAAGAATGTTAATTTAATTTGTGTTTGTGTAATTTAATTTGCCATCAAGCATGATCGGGCTTAAGATTTCATCAGTCAGAGGCGGCTGACTCTGTAACACAGCATACACACTCTGAGTATCGGCAATGAAAGATTTCTTTCTCAGGAGCAGATCCGATACCTTTCACCTGTTTCAGTCTCTTAAAGCCGGGTTGACCTCTGCCTCAGTATTGCTTGTGCAGGCAGGAGGATCTGTTTACACACAAATCTTTGTCCCCACAAACTCCTTTTATGGGCTTACATCCGCATTTTTTAATGCGCCCGCTGGTTTTATTGTATCAAATAAAACGAAACATCCTCCCGTTTGAGGCATCGCCGCCCCGCACTGCACTGCACTGCACTGCACTGCACTGCGCCGCACGCAATGCTTACCTAACAAAATATTCATCTACAGGCGACTCTGAGGGAGTTGTACCTGAATTTTGAGATCTCTTTGGACAAGAATCCAAACACCACAAAGCGTTCCTGCACTTTGCATCTGTTCCGTGGGCTGACTGCGCCGTAAATACCTCTGACAGAGCGCAGGTATTACTCTTACCCCTTCCTTTTGCTCACAGGGCCAATAACTGATCATATAGCTTTTCTTAGTTCCTCTCCAGTTCCCCCTTAAATGCCCTGACACGCTGATGCTCCTGATTTACCACTTCACTGAACCCTAACCATGACATTTCCTCTGCTGCCAGGGGTTGTTCCCTCCTGCTTTGCTCCCTGTTCCCCCCCCACCACCACCACCACCTCCGCCTGTCTGCCTCCCTCCCTCCGCCTCTTCTCCCTCCTACTTATTCAGATTCCTACTCCTCTCTGTTTGCTATGTGTCTCATAGCATCTCTAAATATAACCGAGCATGTCTACCTCCTCTCCTTCCTCTTCCTCTCCCTCTGCCTCCTCTTCATCTCGGTCCTGTCTGACAAATTTAAGCGTGCCTAGACAATCTGATCTGACATGCCTTTACATAACAATTCAATCCACAGCACCTTCCACCTCCTCAGCACAGTGAGACCCAAAGGTGTGTTATTGGCATGGATGCAATTCTCGACATCCCTGAAAGACTCCGGCGCGGAATATTATTAGATCTGCGCAACCGGAGTCGCGGCTTCTTGTGTTGTGAATGCATCAGATATGTTTCTCAGAGTCGGCACGGCTGAGCACAGGGAGATCCGATGTGACCTTAGCATTATCATCTCACACACACACACACACAGCCATAAAACCACACACACACACACACACAGGGAAGAGGGTAGGAGCCTATAGTCACAGTGAAGCCTTCTCCGAGAGGTAGGCAGCTAGCAATGAGGCCGTAGTAAATCTTAAATAATAACTGCAAAGAGTTATGACCCTTGCTGGCATTATGCCGTCGCACACCTTCCTCCTCCTGCCTGGTGATTTATCTCTTGTCTGCCAACAGAGCTCAACATGAAAATGTCACATGTGGGAAAGAGCTGGCCTCAGCCACACGAGCGAGCCCGTGCAGCATTAGGAGGGTCCGGATTCATTAAACTGTCGGGCGTAAATTTTGATCCGAGGGGTAGTTTGCAGATCGAGAGGGAGGAACTGTGGGGGACGTGGGACAGAAGAAGAGGCAGCGGGAGGGAGGAGGGAAGGGAGGAAAAGGAGATGGAAGATAGAGAGAAGGTAGCATCGGGATGACACTCCATTGAGGGGAGTCGGGGTAATGGTCCTGCGACGGATGGATGAAACTCGGAGGGAAATCTGTCAGGGAGAATTGTTGAAAGTAGAGAGCTTTTTATTTTTTATTTTTTTTACAGGAGATGGGTAGGAAGAACGACGACTGGAGCGAAATGGGATATTAATGAGAAAAAAAAGGAGGAGTGGAAACGTGATTTTTTTTGTCCAGAAAGAAGAAAGACAATCATCAAGGTCAAATTGGGCAGTGTAGATCAAAGCAGGTTAATAATATGCTTTAGATGCACCTTTGCTTTTGTCTCTAAGCCTCTGTAGTGCATTATTCAGCCCTCCTCAGTGTACTATTACTCAGGGCGGTTAAACAGCTCATCTGTATACGCTGCAGCGATAAGAAAGTAAAATGAGAAGGAATCCCTCGGTTTGTTTCTCATTCCGAGTGTGTATGGTTGATATTTCCCCTCAAGGCTCATGTCGGCTGTGACTTTAATCACAATTTATCCTAATAACCATGTTTTTAAAGGGGGGTTGACGGCGGGGGCGCGGTTGTAACAAAGATCCTCCTCATCGGGGCCGCGAGAAGAAAGAGAGGAAAACAGAGGACGTAAATAAAAGTGGCAGCCCCTCGGGTATCTCTCTCCCTAAATAACCTGGGAGCTGTGAAGGAGTCACTAATTACCCCTCCCACAGAAGAGAAGGGGAGCGGAGTAACGGCCAGTCACACTTGCACACAGAATTAGCCCGGGCCTGTCAGTGTCAGAGGCAATCACAAGGAGATAACAAGGCGTGGATCCATAGATCGTGTAAGGCAAACGACAGCATCGCGCCTGACTGCCAGTGGCACGGACAGGAAATGGAAGTGATACATATACGTATCAAGGCCATAGATCGTCAAAAACAGAGCGCAGAATCGGAATGACGAGAACATACTACTAAATACAGCGAGGCAGACAGACTGTCACACAGTGACCAGATGAATCAGAAAGGATGTCAGCATGGCAGATCATCAAGCACTGATAACAGGGCCACAGACTGTTAAACATGGAGGAAAAGGAAAATCTGTACGACACACGCATACGAGGAATAGAATAAGTCTCACTGGGCACCAACGAGCAGGAATGATACTGAATACCACCAGAACTGCTGCTGCTGCTGCTGCCACAAGACGTGTATTTTACACACGCATGTTAGTAAATGTACGGCTGAGTATCGAACTTCGATTGGGTGGACCACATGCCCACGCAACCATTGTCCTCTGATGTCAGCTTGACTGCCGGGATATTGTTTTGCTGCCACGTTCCAGGTTGTAATTCGTATAAACGTAGAGAATCTGCAAAAAAAAACGTTGTTATCTTTTCGCCACTTCCTGATTAATCAGCGACTATAAATATGATGGATAGTGAAAATCTGGTGGGACATCGCCGGGACAAAAGTAACATGTTACAGTAATATTTTACTTTTATCAGTAACAGAGTTGTATAATGCATTTCTTATAGGATCTGTGGTAATATTATTACGGTCACTAAGTCCGGTAATGCGTTACCACCGGAAGTTAAGACCCAACGCATCGCCGGCAACTCGTTTAAGCTCCTTCACAGGCGCATAGCGATGTAAATGTTTTAACTTTTGTCAATATGGACATGTTCTATATGGTTAGATCAGTTAGATTCATTTAACGTAAACCAGAAGAACTGAAGAATCATTCATTCAGATTTGCCAGCATGGTAAAAGAGATGGAAAGAAAGTGTTGACTAACTCTACCTTTGAAGTGGTCATAAAGTCTAAATGATGTGCCCACTGATCAGTAATTTATATTCCTTTGGTCCTTGAGGGTCCGCAGATCAAAAGAATAAAAAAAGGGTTTTTCATCAGATTCATCCAAGTTGTGCATATTGTCCTGTGAAGTCCATCGCTCACTGTCCGCCAGCTTCATTCATCATTTCTATTCTTTCTGCCCAATGTTGTCGGGTATGTTTGTTTTCCTATCAGCTCTGGCCAGACAGAGTGCAGTTTTATCACTTGTTTTCCAAGCTTAACTGAACGCAAAACACAAGGAAAAAAACAACCTCAAAGTTTTAAAGTTTTGAATGAGAGTAAAAGGTTTTATCATCAAGGAAGACCAGGTTAATCCGGGGACACTATGCACAGACACTTATATTGTAAAGAATGACATTACTTTCAAATGATAGTAACTGGTAATATGTAATAATTAACTGTTTGGAAATAACTTACCAAACACTGGGAACCTGCACTGAGATCAAGATATCGGTACCACATTTTTTAACAATACCCAGTAAGTAAGTAAACACATGTACAAATGACAGACACCACATACACAAAAGGGGGAATCCCAGAGAAAGGAATATCAAATACGCATAATAAATAAGTATCCCCTTCAGCCACTGTGAATGGGTCTTAATTAGGTTGGTACTCTTCTACTGTTGATGATATACTTGCTGTTTTTCCCACACTCTGTTTTTCTTTTGCCACCTACATCCTTTCATTACCTTCTCTGAATTGATGTATTCTCTTTTTCCAGTGTGCGTTGACCCCAGCGCTCATGCATTTTTAAAATAGCTGCCTATCTTATATCTTCCTCATTATCCCGAGGAACAAGCACATTGTGTCTCAATGAGAATGCAACAATATGGGAACAATTACAGTCTCTTACTCCGCTTCTTTCTCTCTTTGTCTTTCTGCTCTCTTTAGGAGCTCACGCTGTCTTCAACCATGAGAGGATGAGTCACTGAGAGAAGAGCTGAGAAAAGAAAAGAAACCGAGAGAGATTGTGATAAAAAGGACGGGGGGGGAGACCGAAAAAGCGCTGTAACAGATAGGCCATTATGGGGAAGTACGAAGGCCCATCTCAAACTTTGGCCATCCAATCTCTTGAGGGCCCTTGGGACCAGGCAGGTGGAGAAGGAGGTGCTGCCAAGTAGACGAGCCAGCGTGACGGACGCAGAGACGATGGACAGGCTGAATTCCCTTCCTTCCTGCTTATTTGTGGGCCTCGTCAACAGTTCGTTTCCCTGGAAGGTTCAAGAGGAATGGGACTAAAGAGCAAAAGTGCACAACATTAAAAGACATGGAGCCGTATGGACACTTCTCACATTTTAAAGAATATTTGATGCTGCATATATTTATTTTTGTACAAAGGTAAGAGTAGAGACCCAGAACGAATCTCTGGGTTTGCATATATCACAGTGATCTATACTTAATTTTTACTTGCTGTGTTTAATGTTACCACACCTTGAACTGTGACTATGGTAATTCTTTCCAGAGGACAATCTTAGCAAAGGAAGTCCTTGCTGTATGGATTTTAGATAACCTGAGCAGCTGCACACAATCCTATAACAGCTATTTAAGCTCTGTGATGAAACTGGATCTCAGTCAATCAATTGTGCAGAGCTCTCAGTGTTACAATGAATATATAGTAAAGGGGAGATCGCTTTCCTTGTTGACGCACTAACACATCTAAGCCTTCACAACATCAAACTGCCTGCAGCGCCTGTGGATGTTGGGGGAGCGAGAGAGACAAAAGAAATGGTGAGCAAAGAGCCCAATCACTTGCTCACAGGCCAGACCAACGGCAAGAGCACCTTGGCGGACAAGCTGCCCGGGACAATGACTGTGCGCTCTGTGCTGCTCAATCGAGACTCCCCAGATATCGAGAGCCGCCTCAAGCGGCGCCGCAACCGTACCCACCAGGTCCGCTTTAAAGACCTGGAGGATGGCAGCAGCAGCAGTGGCAACAGTGGGACAGGAGAGAACAATAGCCATCAGAGGCCTGCCACAGATTGTGACAGCCCACATCCTCTTCGAAAACATAGCAGTAGAGCCCCGACGCCATGGGCTGACAGGGACGGACTACGGGCAGAGGGTCTGCCTGGAAAAACCTCTGTGGTCGGGGCTGTGCGTGGGGACATGGCAAGTACTATTGAGGTGGTGGCTGCTTTCTTAGCCAGGGCCCCTCCTCATCCACTGACGCCGGGTCCTACGCGTCGATGCTGGGCACCACCACAGACTAACTCCCTAACCTTGCCAATGACACGCAGGGCCAGTACGAGCACCAGCACAGCCATCCAGACCTCCCCATGCCTGAGAAAGCCCCAGTCCCTCTCTTCCACACACACGCGTAGCCACAGCTTCGGAGACTCCGTGGGCGTGGACGGGGACGATGAGCATGACTCTCAAGATGAGTACCTTACGCATAACCATGTGTTGTCGCCTGGGTCCAAGGGTCAAAATGATCCCCCTGGGCCGGGAGATCGTGGGGATCGAACTGTGGTAGAACGGAGGTCTAAAGCCTCCAGGACAGAAATTAAATCAGCTGTTAGTGTTATAAAAAACTCAAGGCACAGCTGCCCCCCTTCAGTTCTTCACAACTCTGAGCCATTATCCTCTGTGTCCTGTCGAGATGGCCCTAAGCGTCAGGGAAGCAGCACTCCCTCAGTGGCCAGGAGGAGAAAGCGACTGAATAGGACAACAAGCGATCCTGGGAAGGAAGTGCACTATTGCACCACTCTCACTCAGACTGAAAGCCCCTGTCCCTCCCTGCAACCTTCAAATACCAAACTGTGTACCACTCAAGTACAAACCGAAAGCCCTTCCATGCCTCTGAATTCAAAGTTTTGCACCGCCCAAAGTCAAACAGAGAGTCATGGCCAGTCTTTGAGTGACAAACAATGCACAACTCAAATCCAAACCACCGACTCTTGTCCAGCCCTACCTCCGAATGCTGAACAGTGCAACACTCAAATACAAACAGACTCGCCCTGTCCATCCCCTCCTAATCATCAACCTTGCACTACTGAGACACAAACTTACAGCCCGTGTGCTTCCCCACCTCTGACGGCATCACCCAGCTCAATGCAAATTCAACCTGAGAGTCCTGTTCCCCCAACCATGACTCAAGACCCTCCTGACACCCAAATAACTACTGTGCCTTACTGTACCTCTCCCCCACCAACGCAGACCCCTGAGCACTGCTCTAAGCCACCTTGCTCCTCTCCACTTAGGCCAGCTTGCACCACCCCTCCTCCACCCGTTGCACTGCCCATTCCTTGCTCCACTTCTGCATCTACCGTAGTCCAACACCCTATTCCCTATTATACAGTTGTGTCACCACCGACAACACCCAGCACGGCTCTTGTCTGCTCGAGTCCCACCCCACCTGTGCCACCATGCCCCACCCAAAACTGCACCTCCCCTGTCCCAAACATAGCATCGTCTGCTCCCTTAACCTGCTCCAGCCCCACCCCTGTTTTAACCCCCGACGCAACTCCCTTGGAGGCCAACAGACATCCAACCACTGCCCCAAACATAACACATCAACCGTCCAACACCACACCTCCTGCAAATCTGACACCCTGTACAATTGTAACTCAGACTGCTCTGTCTTGCACCTCCATATCCTATTACTCCACCACACATCCAGTTGGTCCCCATGCCCCTCACACAAATTCGACGTCGCCTTCTTACGCCACTCTCATACAAACTGTCTCTCATTGCAACATACCATGTAAAGCTCTGCAAAATACCTCTGCTGCTAACACAGGCATAACTCCCTACTCCTCCCCTGTCCCCAAACTAAAATCTTGCACTTCTCCGCCTCCACTTGTGAAAACATACGCGTCCACTATTCCAAACGCACAAGCGGGTGCAACGCCAACTAAAGCTGTTCCTCTGTACTCTTCCACATTTCGTGCTGCGCCACCATACACCCCGCCCTCTCAGGCCCCCTATAATGCTCAGGATAAGAGGGGCATCCGACTTCCTCCACCTCCCCCTCCACCTCCACCTTATACGCCACGCAAAAAGGGAAATGATCCACCAGGTCCCGCAATCCGAACACCCATGCTCAGGGCAGACAGCAAGGCGAGCAAGAAAGATAAAGAAAAGGAGGAGAAAAAGGAAGATATAAAATGTACAGACTCACCGAAGCTCTGTGAGAGAGCCAGCTCTCTGAAGCACAGAGCTCAAACTCCGCCAGTCGCTGTGATGAAGGGAGAGAAGCAGTCCTCCAACTCCTCTCCTGCCAAGGCTTGTTTTAAACCCAGCTGTCTCAGCTCAGCCCAGGCTCAGCTTGGGGTGCTACACAAAATGCTCTGCTCAGGAGCCAATGCCAGGCCCAACACCCCCAACAGCCAACACCCTCTCCCTCCAAACCAGCAGGGTTGCTCTGGAGCCAGGGGCTGTTCTGGTTCAGGGGAGCGGCCTACAGCTGGGCCCCTGACTGCCACCCAGGCTGACACACTAAGACAGGTCCAGGAAATTCTGGGTGGGTTGGTATCTGGGGCAAGGTGTAAACTGGACCCAGCCAGGGTGACGGAGAAGCTCCTGAGTCCCAACGGACCTCTGCATGATATTCGTAGCCTGCAGAACCAGCTCCACAGCCTGGAAGGGGTCCTGGAGACCAGCCAGAACACCATTAAGGTCCTGCTGGATGTCATTCAAGACCTTGAGAAGAAGGAAGCCGAGAGAGACGGGTGAGGAAATATTTCATTTTGGTGGGACAGTTAACGTGTCATGACTGAAATGATAATTCCTGCACACTGACTCCAAACCACAAATCTGTTCTAATCAACAGTGTTTTCAGACCTCTGTCAGGTCGTATTAAATACCACATGACATAATAGCATTCTTACCTTATTACTATTACATCATCAACATCCAGCTGCCGAGTTGTTCTGGTGGCTTTGCACACTTACATTTAATTAGCCCTGGGATGACTTGTGGCCACGTTTGGACCGACCTGCATCAAAAACTCAGCCGTTTTTATTCACTTAACTGTGGCCATCCCATCAACACTTTAGTGGAGCCAAAGCAGAGAGCTCTGGCGAAGAAATGAAGGATTGCAATGTGTTGTCACCTGTCACCAATCCAAAGGTGCACATTCCTGGTGCTTTATATGGTAAACTGTGGAAATTAACTGTTTACCCCACAGTTACTTGACAAAAGATAATAATAATACAGCCTCTTTGATAACTATAATGACCCTTTTTAAGACATGGATTTGTTATTTTAACCTGCCTTTTGTGATAGTATTTCATATCTCACCAATAGTTGAAGCAACACCAGCCTCGTGTGTTGTTTTAACTTAGGATTGTTTTCAGTTCGAATGGCCACGACACCTTTTGAGAGCCTGTGTTTAGAAAGACAGCCTCACTGCAAGAAAAACACAGTCTTTACATTCATTTCACTGCCTCAGCAGGGGCATGTGACACAGAGGGCTCCAGCAAAGAAATGCAGTGTTGTCTGGCAGGGAAGTTGACCCACGCTCACTTTTGTCACAACACAATGCAGCCTCATCTTACAAGGTGCTGCGGTAGCCAAATAATTTGTAATGTGACCACTTTATTTCTACTGTTTACCTTCGCTTTCATCAAAAGATAAAAATGCTGCCGTGACAACACTGCAGAGTTATAAAGTCCTGTCTCATTGTATTATATGAGATATGCTCAGATCTAATCATACCAAACTTCCTGGATTGTATTTTATTGTCTCACCACTTCCCAAAACAACACGTCCACAAGGGTATGGCCGATTTTCAAAAAAGGTTAAAGGTGCGCTGTCTTGTTTTGGAGAAGAAATTCAATCTCAGGATTGTAATATTTACAATATGAACGAGGTAATAATACAAACTCAGAAATATATTTTCTTTTCCACAAGAGAATAAACAAGCTGTTCTCACGTCTCCAGAACACTGTTTGAAGATGACAGGTGGCAGGGTCCGCCATATATAAGTAAAACAGCATGAAATTGTGTTTGTCTGTTTGTTTATTCAGTCATGAAAATAAAAAGAGTTTGTTGACTTAGTTAAAAAAAAAAAATCGTCAATGAAGATCTCTCTCTACCAATTAAAATGTCGTCCCCAAAACTTTACAGTTTAAAGATTTAAACCTGAAAATCCGAGCCGATAGTTAAAGTGTGTAGGATTTTGTGGCATCTAGCAGTGAGTTACAGATTGCAACCAGTAAACTAACCCTTGTCTCATCCTCCCCTACGTTGTCCTCTAAAATAACCCCAAAAAGTTCCTTTTTACAGCTCGTGTTTTGTTTGTCCTTTCGGGGCTACCGTAGAAACATGGCAGTGCTACATGGTGGACCTGCTCCCTCTCTTCACATGTAGAGCTCATTCCAAGATTTAAAAAAAAAAAAAAAAAATCAGGTGATTATATACTAGTGAAAGTGAAGGGTCAAAAGATAAATCTGAGGGGTTGTGAGCTGATTAATGAAATACAAAAAGAATAAAAGAAAAACAACATTCTGCTAATTTTTTAGCAAATGTATGCATTAACCATTTGTTCCTGTTGCTTACCTATGTGTAAGCCTTAACTTGAGTTTGCTGGGTAGATAGCCGAGGATCACAGATTTGTTCTTTGCACCGCATGTCCAAGGTGCTGGTGCTGGTTAAAGGTAGCGTTTGCAGTAGTGTGAAATGTTGCATAGCCCGGGGGTTAAATCAAGAGTTTTGAAGAGGGGGGGGGGTTTGCCTGGGTTTAAATCAAGTGCGAAGGCTCAGAGCAAAATAAAAGTGGAGCTATCCCACATTTGAAGTTGTAAATGTGAAATGACTGGAAGCCGCAGGCTAATGGAGCTGTAAACCCAAGGCTAACTGAGGGCTCTCCACTCAGGGCCGAGTGTGGTGTGAAAAGCCATCAGGTAGTCTGTGGACAACTTTGACATGAAGTCTTCTGTTAACCCCTCAAAAGAATCTATTAGATAGATAGATAGATAGATAGATAGATAGATATATACTTCCCAGGCCTATCTATCTATCTGTCAGCATGCAGCCTATGTGCCTGCTGTTTTATTCCAAGACAGTTAATTTCTCAAGTGAGAATCTGCTTCTCTCCACACAGAAACAAACACGGGGCAGACGTGATGATGTGATCATAGCTCTGCACTAAAAGGCCGTCTCCTCTCTCCTGAAATGGGGCGAGACAAGTGGGGCTGTTGTAGGCAGATTATCCTTCAAAAAGGGGGGGAATACACAACCCGGCGGTAATAACCTCGCTGCATCATGTGCCGTGAATATTACGGATAGACGGTTGTTGTGCCTAAGCCTCGCTGTGATGCAGCTCCTCTATTTATAGCCAATCCCGGCATTGTGAGCATTGTGAATACTTTGGCAACGAAGCTGCGTGGACAGACCACAATGTAAATTTGGCGAGGAGTGGCTAAAACAGCCGTGTGAGTGACAGACAGGGAGAAAAAAAAACAAACAGCAGATTGAACGCGAGACAGAAGGCCAGGCGGGGCTGGTTGTTATTTTTATGAAGTTTCACGTCAGTCATGTAACTCTCGATCTCAGATATCTGTCATGTCAGACCACGGCGAGCGGTTTTGGGGAGGCTTCGGTTTCGCCCTTTCCGCAGCCGCTCTCTCCCCATGCGCGCGACGCAGCGCAGATAGGAATCAGCAGTTGGCTGTCATCGTGTTGGTGGCTTCAGATGCTCCATGCCTCTTAGTGTAAACCCTTTACCATTCTCATCAAGTCTTTAATTAATCTGCTTCCTACATTGTAAGCTGCTTAGTAATTTCTCCCGCCTTATCACACCAAAATAGTTGCATGATGCGGGGACGAGAGAACTCACGGATACGAGGCGGCGAACGCAGACGGATGTGTGTCTGTGAGTCCGTGGAAAGCCTTGACTGATGTGCGAGCGGCGTAATGCCAAACGCTATACCGTGCAGTGACTGCGCGGCCTCCCGTCTCATAAAAGTGACATATCTTGCGTGTGAGGATTCAGCGATGGGGCTAAGTGCGATGCGCGCAAAACTTGACTTTTACCTCATAAGCATTATTTTATGCCTGGAGTAATATAGTGACTCATGCTTTTTTTACGTAACAGCCCGAGCCTGTTGGAAGGGGGGGATCCTTCATTAAAAAATGATCAGGGGTGAGTTCAGGGAGGATATCCGTGCATGTGCATGGATGTGTGTGTGTGTGTGTGTGTGTGTTCAGCGAGGGGAGATGAAACCCCCGAATATGTCTTTGCGGGCTCACACAGACGCACACACGCGAAACATCACTCTCTTGTACGCCTGATATGTCATCCATGTGCTTTTCAACAGAAGACATTCCTACCGAACCGGACAGGACATTGAGAACTGTGGGACCTGCAGGGACTGCGCCTGCATCATCTACAGGTACGTTCGGACGGACGTTGTGCTCCTGTGAATTTTCTGCATATTTATCGCTCGTTTCACATGAGAGCACTGGGAGAGCGCAAGTGCGTGTCCCGTCGCACAGTTATGTGCATCACGCTGTCATTTCCACTCACGTCAGTCTGGGGAGTTCAGTTTTTTTTTTATGGCTTGGTAGGATTGTCGTTCTGCTCCGTGTGACAAGCACAGCCGGATGGCAGCACTTTGGGTAGGGCCACTCGTCGCACAAACACCGCTGCAGGTTTGATCACTGAACGCAGTTATGAGAGCTTTATTAAGACTTATCACACACACACACACACTCTCTCATGCTTCTCCCGCTCAGGTTTAATGAGGTGAACAACAACACAGACGTGCATCCGTGTGCCCACTTGGTTCCCCCCCCCCTCGACTCTCTTCATTTTTTTCTACTCCTTCCTTATCTCTCTTTTACACACACAGATGCACACCGTGTCAAGAACACACACACAAGCACACACGCACACACACACACACACACACACACACACACACACACACACACACACACACA
>OMLP01029113.1:42461-65439 GCA_900302685.1 Spondyliosoma cantharus | reverse complement strand
TCCGCTCCCAGATTTGAATTGAAATCAATCAATTAACAAACAGGATTTCACACGTTACAGGAGGGTGAAGAAAGGCAAAAAGAAAAGTGTGGATTGCTATGAAATTGAAATTCGCTGTCTCTTAGTTGTAAATGTCAGAATTTGAAAAAAAAAAAAAAAAAAGGCTTATTAAGTAAAAGAAGCAAATCTTGCAGCAGCAGACAAGAAAGAAGTAGTGAAGAGAGAGAGAGAGCAGGGAGGACTTTCAAAGTGCTTACACGGACTATTATAATTCGATTATTACTGGATTAACCTGTGAGGCCTGACACATGAAATATTTATTAGAAAATTCAATTTGTTTTTAATTTAGGTGTGTTTTGAACGTTTTGACAGAATAAAAGAAAATACTATGTTTTAATTTTGATATGGGATAAGTTTGTTTTGTTTATTATACAGGATATTTTATGTTCCCTTGAGTTATTTTTGTACACATTTATATATTTGGGGGAAATATTTTAGATATATTATTACAAAAGTATGTAGTTACTCGACCATCAACATGATTTTGAAGCTGTTTTAAGGTAAAGAAGTGACATAAGGTGGCTAAAACAAAATTACTAGCTTGACAAGGCATCTAGACAGACTTTCAGGCCCGTTCCCAGTAAGTCAGGGAGAGCTTAGGGCTGTCCCACTGTCAAATCTTCAAGTGCACGAGGGCTCCCTCGCAGACATTTTGAGCCCTTTATGGCCATTTTTCTTTAGTCCACATTTCTGCAGGCTTTGCCTGAGGGAAATACTGACAGTTCATAGTGTTTTAACACAAGGTTACCAGCATGTGTTACTAGGGGAAGCCCTCCCAAAACCAATAATAATCCAATGCAGCTCTCTTGAGTATCTGATTAATTTCATTATTCCTTATGCAAAGTTTTTCATTCACAAACGGACATCTTCTACATCACAACCCAAGATTTTCTCCTGGAAAAGCGCGCACACGCCTGTGCCAGCACCACTAACATTAAAAACTACAGATAAGTTAAAAATACACATTTCTATATGTTGGAACTTTACATCTGTTGAGATTGAATCTTCTGTGCGTTTCTTGTCACAGCACTGGGTTTACGCTCTGGTTAAGTTTAAGCTCACGTGGTTAGGGTTAGGAAAACATCACGGTTTGTCTTAAAACTCCCGTTTCGATGGTCCGACCTTCCGTTAAAAACAGTTGCCACCAAATCGTCTGGGAATCTCCGCAGACTGGGCTGTTCTTCCTTTACTCTGATAATCTGTTCGAGGATGTTTAACATGGGCAGGGTTGTAAACGACAGGTTTTAATTATTGATCTTGTTGATGATGTCGAGGTCTCAGAAATTCATGTATCACATATGATACAGGGTCACTATGTGTCGAGGCCGTCGGTGTAAACAATTTAGAGCGGGGATATCAGTCGATTATGTCATAAACCTGAAGAATAACCCAATTAACAGGCCAAGTTTCATCATCAGTCTTCTTAATTGTGGACTGGAGCTGCGAAATGTGCCGTGTGTTCACCATCAGACTGATTGCTTTCAGTGATTTGATGCTGCACGCGCACCTACTCGTTCCTTATTTATTACTCTGCAGAGCTAATAAGGTGTTTCCTGTAGCTGCGGCACATCCTCGACATTAACCTGATTATAAAACAAATGATATTAGTGCTGAGGTTCAGTTACTGTAAACCACATAAATGATTCAATCAAGCTATTATCCTAATCTGGTTATTTTTAATTTATTTATAGTGTGTGTGTGTGTGTGTGCGTGTGCGTGGGTGTGCAAGCCTCCTCAAGAAGAAGAAGAAGAAGAAGAAGAAGAAAGACGCTGGGGGAGGACGAGACGAAAAGACAGCAGAGGATGAGAGAGCAGAACGCAAAAGAGATCTGTGAGAAAAGATCTGAGATTTAGAAATGGAACAAGAGAGAGCAGGAGCGGAGGGAGAAGAAGCCCATAAAGAAAATGATTCATTCAGAAACTAAACACAGCTTCATCTTGAAAGATTGGAATATTACAGCGAGGGTTACTGCTCAGGAATGTCAGTATGAGGCGGCGATACTTCCTCGTCTTGAGGAAAAGGGAATACAAATGAGGAGTGTACTGAGAGAGTAACGTGACAGAAGATTAATTATCATCCCCGCGTGTCGCACTGTATAATCATCTGTTTTTTTTCTGCTCCGAGTCCTTTTTGAAATATTCCTCTTAATACCACACCGATCAGCCGACATCCCCAGCCACCGTCTCATGGTCAGTCGAGGACTTATCACTCAATCGACCTGTCAAGTCGACATGCCTCTTTCATGTGTGACAAGAGGATTTTCCTCCCGCTTTGAAAGGGGAGGAGATTTTCTTTTCTTTGAGGGCTCAAGTTGAGCTGAGTCAGAAAAAAAGAGAGAATTTGACCGCGATAGAGTAAAAAAAAAAAGGTGTTGGGGCGAGAGAAAAAACAAAAAAGATAGAGTGAAAGCCTGAAAAGGGAGTGAGTGATGGAAAAGCCATAAAATCTGACAGGACAGATTCCATCAATTAAAAAAAAAAAAAGCCTCTTGAAGAAGTCTTAGCCCCGTTAAGAAAAGCGCAGCTCAGCAGCTCACCGAAGGTATCAATCAAGTTGAGAAGCTCAGACAGGAGTTTATTTAGAAAACTGAAAAATGGAATATTTGACCTGAGTTAAACTTAATATCACGCATCATAGTAACTGTGGTTCAGAGCTGACATCAGCAGTATTTTTTGATTAACAATGAATCAAACAATTACACTCATCGCGCAAAATCAGGTCAACTCTAGAGCATTTTAGCGTCTTTCAGATCATTGTTTTTGGTGCAGTGGTCCACGACTGTAATGTTTTGGTTCACTGTCACCCTTCGACGATCGCTGTCAGCTGCAGAGAACAGCTCGATCACGTAGATATGAAACAAAAACATCCAGACTTTTTGCAGTAATAGTCCGAGATTTCTTTCTCCTCCCTCCGATTATAGGCAGTCTTTTAATAAAACATCCACTGTTTGGTAACAGCTACACAGCTTTGTTAATTGATAAATTCAGGTACAACATAAAGAGACAGATGACATTTTTTTTGTCAAATAAACAGAAACAAATACGGATATTTCTAAGGTAAAACACGGTATAATAGTGGACACAGCTTCAGCGTCTGGAAAGTGAAGCTAACGCAAAGGTGTGACCACGGCGATAATGTGTGTGTGAATGGCTGATTGTGAAAAGTGATTTGAAGCACTTTGTGCGGTCAGTAGAGTGTCAAAGCACTATAGAAATAGAAGAAGTCCATTTACCATTTATGTTCTTGTTACTAACTTGAAAAATATATTTTTGCTTAATTGTCACACCGGCTCCAAGATGGAAAAACCAAGATGGCAGCTGCTGTAGTGCCGAACGGGAGGCTTCAAAACCGTCAGCAGCAAACCAATGGGTGATGTCATGGTGGGTCCACACTTGGTCACATCCCTTGTCTTTAATGAAAACGTTCTGATAAACTCACTTTGCACTAACCAGCCCATCACGAAAATGAAAAACAAAACATATATATATATAAAAAAAGCAGAAAATGACCGATAGCAAAAAACACGACTGCAAACGAATGATAATGAAATGTTAGCTTGATGTGGAAATAGGCAACAGGTTGCATGCTGCTACATATTAACTTTATCAGGTGACGTCAGTGACGTGTTTACAAGTTGAGCTGCCCCCAAGTGGCAGAAAAATCAGTTTGGATTCTATATAGAGAGAATATTTACATAAGATGCGACGGGCAACTTTTAAAAAAACACGCTGTGTTAAGTTTGATCATGTGTGTACAAGATTGACAGATAGATAGATAGATAGATAGATAGATAGATAGATAGATAGATAGATAGATAGATAGCTTTATTAATCCCTGAAGGGAAATTAGGTTCATAGCAGCAGGTACATTCAAATACAAATACAATCAAAATAAAAGGACAAATATAGAAACAAGTAAATACTATATACAATAAAATGCTTAAGCAGCTATAACATAAGATAAGAAAATAAGAGTTTGTAAAGTAAAATAAATAAAATACTGTGGTAGGAGAGCAAGGATAAGGTGCAGTATTTAAAGTAATTATAATTTAAATCGCATTGTTTGAGTCTTATGGAGTTTATAGAGTCTTTTTCAGTTGTTTGTCTTTGTTTGTAATTTAAAAAACCTAAATAAGAAAATTACTCCGAAAAATCTAAAGCATTCACTTCAAAGTCAAATTCGGGAAAAGTCAAACAAAAACAACATTAATAATATGTTGGCTAAGTGCAAACCACACACCTGTGTTTAAGTGTGCGTTTAAGTGTGTGTGTGTGTGTGTGTGTGTTGTGTTGTTCCATCTTTCAGGGCGAGGCTTATGTAAAAATGCTAATGACACTTTAAGAATGCAAATGTTAGATACTCGTGGCTACAGAACGTAACATTTCCCACATTTTGTACCCGACCCAGCCTCATAAACAAGCACTTCATTTGTTCTGGGTTTTTTTTTTTTTTTTTTAAGCGCCTCACATTACAGCAGGAATAATGCATGATGTATGTGATGTTATTTATCCGGCACCAGTGGCACATTAACTGCATGTTAATAACGTGAATCTGATTGTGTGGCCGAGCAAGGGATGTTAATTACAGCGCGGTGGTTGTGATTGTGTCCCCCCACGTTATTCTTTATTCGCTAATGGCGTTACGGGGGCCTGCATGGAACAAAGTAGGGAGGTCTAACAAGGAACTGTTGTGCTTAATCCCTGTGGAGTGTGCGGAGACGGCGGGCCTAATCAGATCTGTGCTCCGCTGCTTTATCTCCGCTGCCTGCTCTGTCTGTTGCTCGATCACGCATTTCGCTGGAGGAGCTCGATGGGCCGCTACTCCGAGATGGATTAATGACTCTCCGGACCGTACGTTTTCCAGCTGAACCACGAGTCCACTAAGAGGTCCCCCCCCCCCCTTCTCAAATACAATCCGTCACCGCCTTCACTGAACAGCAGATAATTGAGAAAAAGGTTGCTGAGGAAGCGTTCTCGCTGTTTCTCTCCACTCCTGCCGGCTGAATGTTATCTGTGGGGGATGCCACTCACGCTCGTTTGATATCTATAGCCTCGTTTCACACCCCGTATCGTCTCCTTTTCTATTCCTTTCATTTTATGGCCCGTGCCGACTCTCCTAAGCATCCTATTTGTAGAAGAATGCCTCCCCGCGTTGGGATATGCATACGTATGCCAGGCGTGGTGGCGGTGGCGGGGCGGAGGGTTTTCCTCTCTCCAAGACTGGTTAGGATGAAGGCCACAGACGGATCCATCGGGGAGGGCTTTGAGACGAACGTTTTGTGACAGCGCCTACAGTAACAACTCATCACTGGCCATTCTCACCACACACCCATCATGAATCAGCGCTCCCTGACGCACATCTCCCACTGACACAACATCGCATGACAGGAGTGGATAGTCGCTGCACGCTGTCCTTCGATTGCGACGGACCCGACCAGAGAGTGAGTTGGTGGAGCATAAGAGACTCTGGGCACAGGGAGGGAAATTTGGGATGACTCTTCATGCATCTTAATATCTCCTCTCATTCAGCCTCCGTACCTCTTCCCCTCTCTCTCCTCCTCGTTTTCCGTCTGTTTTTTTTTGTTTTTTTTTTCAACAAATGCCTAACTCTGGTGTGCGGTGAAATATTCATCGACATTAAAAATTAATCACGGCGGCTTTAAAAAGATTTTTAAAAAGTAATAATAGTGTTAAAGGAGACCCGGAGACATCTCGCCGCTGGCTCGGCGCGGGTGAAGGACGGCTGCCAGACACGTTTGTCCCGTAGATCCCCGTGATGGAGCAGCGCTGCGTGTCTTGCATGGTTAAACAGGCTCCATTAACACAGCCCGATGAAGCCTCCGAGAGAATTAATTGCGATCGCGCTGAAAAATTCCAAACAGCGTTCGGGGAGTTATCATGAATCCCCGTGTTTTTTTTTTTTGCAATCGGAGTCAGGGGAACGCGGAGACTTTGTGCTCTAAAGTGCAGAATCTAGTCAGAACAATGCGTAGTGTCTTTGCTGCCACTCAAGGCGGCGTTAAGAGCTGTGGGCTGTGGTGCATGGAGCCCTCATTCGCACTACTCCTGCCCTCTATAATGTGCTTCTGTCTACTTCCACGTCTCCAGAGTGCTACTTCTCAGCTTGGGCTCACGTTTCCTTTCACCGCCTTTGATTCACTTTCTCATGAGGGCCCAGAAGGGCACGGCAGTCCAATTCAAATACTCTCCACACGGCTCCAACGCTGGCCCATAGCTACTGACAGCTTCTCATTGTCCCGGTTTTATCCAGACGAATATGGCGCTCTACAGACATCAGAAAAAGAGGCGCCTTTTCCAGTAGATTGCTTGTGTCACTTCCTCGGCTCCCCTCCCACCGCCGCCGCCACCGCCACATTTCTCCGTTTTTCTGCGCTTTGAATATAAATACATTTCACACCTAAATGGGGATGAGGAGAAGTGGTGCAAACTCGCAGCTCCGGATTGGGTATAGGGGCAGCAGGAAAAAGAGAGGGTGAGAGCAGCGTCAGAGAGGAGGTGAGTAGGAAAGATTGCACAGGCGGCTACTTACAGCTCTGCTTTCCCCTTCCACGGCCAGATGAACCGGAACCCGAGGTGTGTCTGTGCACAGTTTATTCAGGGGAAACCCACATCTGCACTATACATACATTGTGTGCAAATGAGCGGACGCTCCTCCAAAAATAAATCTGTGCCTCGGTGTGTGCACATCGATGCCGGGGCTCCTCTCCGAGAACACGGTGATGTGTGAGCAAATTATAGATGAACTCCTCATGTTCACGGTCACAGGGATATTTCTGAACCTGTATCCAGCCTCCAGCCATTCATTAAACATTGACAATTCACAGCCATTATCATAACAGGGGGGGAAAAGACCTGACTGAATAGAATATAAAATGAATTCCTGGGGAAGATACAGAGGTTAGGAGAAAGGGAGGGGAGGGGAGTGAAGAAGCAAAGCAAAAGAGACAGAAAGAAGAAACAACAAAGTCTATTACAGTGATAGAAAAACCTGTGTGTGTGTGTGTGTGTGTGTGTGTGTGTGTGTGTGTGTGTGTGTGTATGTGTGTGTGTTTGTGTGTGTGTGTGTAAAAGACAGAGAAGACACAATATGAATTTTAAAAGCATCTTTAAAAACAGATCAGGCAGCCCGGCGTCTGTTGAAGTTATTTTTACATTGGCCTATCCTGCTAAAGTTCAGCTTGTGCAGGAAGCAGCGTTTCCATATATCTCGACCCTGTACGCTTTTATATTAACCGCAATCTTCCCCTTGACATTCTATATTTCTCTAAAAACAATACATTCAATTGTCAAGTGAAAGGGGGTTGTTTGCGCTCGTAGTGATGAACCTACAGAATTGTCCCCCCAAATCAGCGGCTCTTCTATTGTTTGGCTGTGGGGCCCAAAAACTTTAACTTTTCTTTCACTCTCATAACGTCGTTTTCTTTTCTTTTAGCTGGCGTCAGAGTTTTAAAAAGCAGCCGTACAATGTCTGCTCAGCACCCACAACGGCAGACAGACGATTGTTTTTTCTGATTACATTTTGTAGAAGAAATGCTTTGTAGCAAAATTTGCAGCCTGGATTATGTTCAAGAGTAGGAGGCGCAAGGTGAGTCATGGCAGGTTGTCGGGGCGGATGGTGGGCACGCGGAGAGCAGGAGTGTGACACTGGAGACAGGTGCCGAGGTTCAGGCAACAACACGACTTTGTTGAGTGTTACTGGTAAACCACAGCTTTGCTTGAATGCTAATAACGTACTTCAGCTGGGCACTTAAAGTCACTTTTGACTTTTTCCACATTCAAGTGGCAGCACATTAAAACCTCAAAAAAGTTTATTCGATTGCCAGAATTTGTGCGAGTGGATATTGTCGAGGAAGCAAATGAAATACTGTGAACATTTTACTGGTGTGATCTATAAAATGTAATATGAATTACAATATGATCTTATGGGAGTCTGTATTTTCTGAGTTTTGGATGTGCAGGAAAGTAAGTAAAACGGTCGTTGTTAAGTTTAAGGCCCCAAAACTGCCTGGTTAAGTTTAGAAGAATATCGTGCTTCGGATTAAAACCTTCATTTGTTATTTCATCTTTGTCCTTCTTTTACTTATGTGACGTAAGTTAAATACATTACGTAAATTAACGGCTGAATGGGTTGATTCCCAGAACGACATGACCCTGGCAGCGTGACAGCGGCAGGTGTACAGGACCTTTGCTGTGTGCTGGCAGTCAGGTGAGGTTTAGGAAGACATTGTGGTTTGGTTTAAAATAGCTAAGTTACGTAACTTATGAGATGTAATTTAACTGCTTTAATAAGTTAGAATAACTGACTTTTGATTTTCATATTCACACTGGAGACAAACAGCGATCTCTTGGGTCAAAGTCCTGCGTCTTTCCGCAGCCTCCTCCTTATGCGGACTCCAAACTCTTTCACCTGACTTCCTCCTTTGCTGCTGTAATATTTACTACAGCCACTAGAAGCGGCCGCCTACAAAGAAATGTAAATACTGGTCGTATGAACGTCCAGTGTTTGTTTAACCTGCCCATCCACACAAATCTCCCCGAAATGTGGACTTTCTTGCTCTCTGACGTTTTGCAGATTAAAGCCGATGCCATTAAATGACACAAAAAAGCTAAAATATTAATGATGAAGAATAATGTCTGGGAGGCAAGTTTGCATTTCCTCTAATTCTATTCTCATCTAACTAATCCCACGTTGGAAAGGTGGACTGCATATAGGTCGAAAGGTAAAATGTTACAAGAATGAAACACATTGAATATGTTTTGGATTGAAATGATGGTTGAAATATGAAAAATATGACAAATAGCCAGAACAAACAGTATTCATGCTGTGAAGAAAGAAAATAACCTGTATACATTTTGACAGACTCATCAAAAACTACCTTTCCTGTCACCTCACCTCAGCTCGGCAACATCAGGATAATCCTCTGATTGCACAGCCTGGATTTGCTCAAATTGTCAGGTCGTCCATATCTGACAGGGAATTGATCACGAACACAAACAGATTTCTTCCTTGCTGCGTTTCTTAAACCAAAAACAGAGAGAGGGAGAGAGTGAGAGAGACAGAGTTAAATACAGACCGATAGAAAGACAGCAAGAGAGGAGAAAAAGAGCTGGTGTGTTTTCAGTTTAACTGGATATGAGAGGTTCTCGTTTCTCTAAAGAAAGATTTGTCAGATTCTTGACACTGACCTTTTGCTAACAACCCTGTCAGAGCCTTCAGACCTGTGTGTGTGTGTGTGTGTGCGTGTGTGTGCACATGCGCACCACTTCCCCCGTGGATGAGGCTGATAATGGAGAAGTGGTGTGTGTGAAATGTGTAAAGGGCAGGGCAGGCAGTTCTTCTGCAGTAATCCATCTTTACTTGAGGGCTGAGCCGCGGAGCAACAGGCAGCTCACAGGGGAGAAGGAAGAAAATACACTGTCGGCATCACTCTCATTCATATGAAGCTGCACGGAGGAAACGCTCAGCCAGCGGGGGCACGAGATTTTCACAGCGAGAAAACAAGAAAATAGAAATGAAGAGCATTATTTGTTCCAAACACTCTGTTTTTCTTTTGCACCTCTGACAGTGCGACAGTTACATAAAAAAACACGGTGTTTGTTGTGAAGTGGGAGACGCACACATTTGTCTCAGACCATTCACCGGAGATGTGAGACCGTAAAAATCGCCGTACGTCCATACAAATGTGTATCCATCCACTCACGAGTTTGTTTGTGTGAAGACGTGACATATATAGGGCTGGGTGTGAAACAGAGGGAGAGACAACACCGAGAAGAGAGGGAGAGCGAGAACCCCTTGTTCGTGCTGTTTGGCAATAATCACAGAGCCGTGCTCGTGCCAGCAGTGAGTGCCAGATGGTGCCCATCACCGATGTGCCACGTCTTTGAAACGGGGAGGAGAGAGGAAGATCAAGAGTGGCATGTGGAACAGGGAAGCACTGCCTAATGTGGATGATGTGTCATATAAATACTAATCACACTAGAATCACACCCACAGCTAAATTAGATCCCTGAAGCTCTTACACTGGCACCCACTCTCAATCTTCTCCCTGCTTTGGCTCTGCGCTCATGTCATTATCAGAGATCGTCGATAAATGAGATATTAAATGCTGAAGGCTAACGTGAGGGATATGTTTCCACTGACTATAGTCTAAATGGTGCTTATGGCCTCCAATTTGTAATGATGGTAACTGTTTGTTTTTGGTAGTAAATCATTTGCTAATGCTTCATGGGTCAGTTTTAAGTTACATGTTTTCTCGGGTTGCCAGGTTGTAACTGGTGTTCACCTCCAGCATGAAGGTAGCAAAGGTTCAGAATGAATTAGTACTGAACTAGTCTGCAGGCAGTAGTGTTAATAGTTGTCTTTCAGATGTTCCTTAGCTGCTCTGTCCAAATTAAACAAGACCAACCAGAAAAAATGTTGACCATGTATATATCTGGATATGTTGAAATTTAACATTTCTTTCTATTTTATGTGTCACAATGCTGTTTTTTAGGGTTAGGAAAAGATATTTGTTGGCTTAAATTACCTGCTTTGGCTGCCACAAACACAGCTGGAGATTGGCCCGAAGTTTCCTTAAAAAATATGCAGCGGTTCCAAACTTTCCAAATGTTGAAACGCAGTCTTGAACTGTGGTCACTGGCTTGGCAGCCTTCCCAGCCTATAGCTCCAGCACCATCCCCTCAGCATCCCGATATGTAACATACTGTATATTTGTAGGAATTTCAATATGGTACGCAGGCTATGACATGTACCAATGTGAACTGTAAGGAAGGAGAACACTTGCCGCCCTCATTTAGTTTCACACGCCATGTTTCTGTGTGTATGACATCATAGTTGGCAAGTAGTACACCAACATTTTCGCTGACTCCACGAGTTCTTGTTTCCAATTGAGGGGGCGCGAGTGTGAATTTTCCAGTCGGGAAACTCTTTTCTCTGATTATTTGGACGGCACATTAATAAACTAACAGTGTCGTTTCACACTAAACAACAACAGATGTCACCGTGAGAAGAATAGAAGAGGGAGAGCGTGAGAGAGAGAAGTCCAAACGCTGCTTATTATTCTCTCACATCCATACAGCTGCTGGTCCACTGACCGCGTTGAAGTGGCAGTGATTGTGAGATTGTTGGTTTCGGGATGAATGGTCTGAAGTGGAGGACAGCGTTAGCCATGTCGCTAGCAGCCTGGCTACTTTCCAAAGCAAAAACCATCCGCAAGAATCCAGAGAAATCTTAGTTGGTCGGTCAGTTGTATTAATAGTTGGTTGTGTCATTTACCGATCTAGTGACGTCTACAGGGATCTCCATTGAGTGAATGCCGGTATGTTCACCATAGCTCTCCATTGAGTGAATGCCCATGCGTTCACTTTCGTTTTACCCCGGTTTCTACCACCCTCTTCACTTTCTTTGAGGTTCTTTTTATTTGCAGTGTTGAGTTTCCACAGGTATTTTTAGTTGGTCAACCTTGGAAAACAATGCCTCGTCAAGTTTTGGTTGTGCAATGGCAGATGCACTTTCGCTCCATAATTAGGCCTTCATTTTTTTTGTGTTAGACTGAATAGCATAGTGATAGCAGAGTTTTACAGGGCGCGAACCTATACACATCATTTTCTACAACCATTACACTGTGCAATCACTCCCTCCCACTTATCTACTCACATCTTCTCTTGCTAGTTTAAAGGTCCTTTTTGTAAGATAGTTGATTTTGTGAGTCTCATCCTCAAAAAATCAGCTATCTTACAAATAGGACCTTTAAGCTCTCAGCATGGCCCCTATGGGAACTCGTTAACCGCCTCTGCAGACCACAACGTTTAAAATTTCAAGAGTTACGCACCGAATACATCAGCTGCACCACACACTGCTCAGCTGTGTCTGCTGATGCCGGCAGTGGAAGCTTGCAGCCGGCCGTAGCTGATCAGGAATTAAACCGACCAAAGGACCAACTGACCACTTACTGTTGCATCCTGACCACAATCAACTTATTAACAAAATGAACATCTAATACATCTGAATTCACTGATCTATAAAGCATTAGTAAATGACTGTTTGACATTAATAGGATAAGACAATTCATTATTGATCCCACAGAAGGGAAAGTCTGGGTGTTACAGGAGCAGAAGGACAGAAATAAGTAAAGATAGTGAAGAAAAAGAAAAAGCATTATCACGGCAATATCTAGGTGACTTTTGAACAAATTAATACCGTCACTTACCGCCTGAAAACCTTTGTTTGGCAACTGAATATGTTTATGTTTTATTCACCTAAAAAAATACATATCTAAAGTCGACTTAATAGCAATCTTGTTAGTTCAACCACATCCTATGATCTTTATCAAAAACAATTAACATAAAGATATTGATTAAAATCGACCATGAACTTTGGGGATATATCAATTTCCTCCATTTTTCCTTTACCTATTTTTCCTTGAATCTTTTGGACACTATTAAAAACCGTGAGAAGTGTTTGTCAGAGGAAACAAAACAAACCTACACTCATTCTCTTAAATATGTCTGTCATTTATTTCTGACCTCATTCCTCATCCCCTCACGTCGATCTGCTCCCTATTTTCTGCATCTCTGCACACGCCCTCCAACGATCCTCCCCGCGGCTCACCTTCGCCCTAAATCTTCATTACCCCTTGAGACCGTCGTTAGCCGCCCCACCTCCAAGAGCCAGAGAGGTGAAACAAATAACACACCCCCCCTTCACGCAAACAGAACTATGAAGAACGCCTCAACGCGCTTGTGTGTTTATGAACGGGTGTGACAGAGATAAAGATGGATGGATCTCGACTGCTAGCTTTTGTTTTGGTTTTTTTTTTTCACAGGTGGCAAACTGCCACCCTGCCATCACACCCCTCTCTCTGAGATCTCCTCTATAGCCTCTCATCCATCAGAGCCTTCCGCTCCAGCAGCTATCACTCAATACCTCAGTGGTGCTGAGGACAAACAGGTACTGCGTGCAGCCAGCCGTCACCTTTTGCCTTTTAATTCACCTTGGCGGACTTACTGTACGGTTGCTTTATCGCTGTGATATCCTGGTGATGTTTCAACAAAATAATAGCTCACAAAAATGTCCTAATAACAGGGAAAAGTTTTGTGTCTACCGACTGCTGAGCGTTGGATAAATATCCATTGTGGGCGCGAGCTGAGGAAAAAATCCTGGCGTGGACGTTAGGACAGACTGGGTAAGCCCACCTCGTCACATATGTTGCACTAAATTTGGCTCACAACAGCCCCAGGAAGCCGAACAGTACATTTCGGTCCAATTTCCTCAATGCCAGCGCTCGGCTATTATCGCCACAGATCTGCCCTGACTCGGGTTTAACTACACTGAAACTCTCCTCATGCTCAGACTCCCACTGAATTGCAATGACACGTTCAGCAGCTCATGGGCCGCAGAAACAGAGGAGGTTAATCGTGCTAGCTCAGACTTTCCTGCCCAGTGATTGAGAAGCAACACCAGCAGATACAGGCGAAACTGCAGACTCGGCTCCATCAGCCGACACTTCTGTTCCCCTTTACTTCACATAGATTTTAAGAGTTAGATGAGAATTCAATAGCCTTTGATTAGCTTAGTATGGAAACAGGAACAGCTAGCCCACTTCAGTCCAGATCTAACTAAAATCTGTCGACCGATATCTCTAAAGAACACAAATGAACATCTTTTCTATTGTTTGTTTAATTCAACAACTGCAGTGTTCAACATGCTCATTATTGCATTATGACATGAGTGCTGAGAATAAATGTCGCCATTGTGAAATTTCATGTCATGATTGTTGTGGCCTGAATAATTGGGATTCATGATATTATTCTCATTCATGATATTATTCTGATAATTATTATTGTTCCAATATTCCAAAAAAAACATTTTATTACATCACAGATAGGACACAAATCTTACTTGAGCGAACATCCTCTCAGTCAAACAATCTTAAATACGGTAGTCATGAATTATTGGGTGCTCCTGCATAAATAGCCTCCCTGTCCTTCTTTAGTCTGGAATCCAATGGATTTCCACACATCCGATTTGACTTTGTGTTCTGGGGGATACAATGAGCAAGCTGAGTGTTAAGTCAGGATGACAGGTTTAGGATTTTGGATAGAAAGAGAAAGGTGTAACTAACTCAAATTGAAAGGTGCAATTTAAAATTAATCAATCAGGAAATCAATATAGAACTGTGAGTTATCGAGCAGGACAGCTCTGCACGGCTGTGAAACAGATAATCAGCTATCCGGCTTACAAAAAGAAATCGCAATTCAACGTCTTGCAGGGGGTTGTGTACCAGACTGTTTCTTGGCCAGCTGCAGTGCCTTTTTTCATTTCAAGCGCATTTTCCAAATTTTCAAATTTTTGCTTTTAAAAAAAAAAACGACACATTGTGTCACAGTTGTGTTGACAGCTTGTTTCTGCTGCCTCCGAGTCGCCGAAAGGTCAATTACTGCAAAAATGTTTTCTTGTATTTCGTCGTGTCCGTCGTTAGCCGTACATGTCCTATTTGTGTTGCCATCACAACCTCTCCTGTGGTGCTTTCAGTGACCAGTTTACACCTGACACAGGCAGTTAGGGTGTTAGCAGCGTGCAGGCACAGTGAAGTCCCAAAGTAAACCAGTAATGAGTGTGAATTCACAGTGGACAGCTTTTTTTCTTTTTTTTTTTTCCCACAGAACAGATCCTGGATGCTCAGGACTGCCAGCCTCGCTCTTGGCTGCTGGCTCGGTGTGTGCAAGCTTGTCTCATTTATGCATTTTGTACGGCATCTTCCCATGGCACAATGAGCTCTGCAGAGTAAACAAAGCACCGAGAGTTAGACCACAATAGCGGGTCAAGTCTTAAGCTGGTACAGGCTGACTCTGATGGGACCGTAAGCTCACGGCCTACATCTGCTTTTATTTCCTCATCCCTAGCTTATGTTTCCTCTGTAATCAATCTTTACCTCACTTGCTCTTTATTTACAAAAAGCTATTTGATGCAGGGGGGGGATTTTCTTCTATTCTGATCTTACACCTGCCAGGCTCTTCATCTGGCCTCTTCAACATTTTTTCTGTGATTTATTTGTGCACGTGGAGAGAAATACAAACGACGTGAGCGGCTGCCCCTTTCTTTTCCCCTCTCATTGGGAAAAAGGGCTGTGCTGTTGATTTTTTGAAACACAAAGCTCTGTGGAAAGAGCCAGAGGTCGTTGATAAGGTCGCATTAGTGAAAATCTTTCCGGGTAATTGCTATGAAAATGTAAATATTTGGCATTCATTATCACACAATGGAGGGGAGGGAAAAAAAAGATGCAAGCAGGAGGACAAAAGACGGAGGGAGAGGCTGTAACATTAAAGCCGAACAAGGTTACTTTATTTAAAATCCCCCTTGTTTACTCTGAATCGCTGCCAAGCACTTCAGCACTTAGTTATTAAGCCAAATGTATTGACCTTGAGCATTCGTATCCTTGCGCACATAGTTTCGGTACAATATACTGTTCTGTCCTGTGCTGAGAGGTGCGCGGCGTAATGCGAGCCGACTGGCCGTGATGTGCGTTTAAGCTGTTAGCATCCCGTGATTAGCATAAATTACATCGCATAGTCAAACCCCGACGTGGATCGCATAAATCATGTGATGATGTGTCCCCGAGGTATTAGTCATGTTAACAGTGTCAGTGTCTGTCTTTTCTTGCTCCGTCACACTGTCTCCTCCCAGCCATACAAAACTGAAATAATGCTTCTTGCCTGAGTCCACTAAGTGAAGTCTTTCTGTGTGTCTTCAGTTTTCTTGATGAGATTTTTTTTTTTCATCCCGAGAACCTCTGTGAGCTCGATGAATAGAGGGTCTTGAAATGCAAAGATTAGCGATTTCTGTTTTCCCTCCCTCCGATTGCTCGCTGTCAATCGCAATCGGTTCAAAGCCGCCGAGACAAAAAGGTGCGTCAGCCGGCTGTCGATATGTAAAATGAATCTGACAACAATAAACCTTTGATTGTAAACAAGCTGACGGGGTGTCGAGCTTGAGATGACACCTTAATTATGTCGTTATCTTTAGATGTAAGACAATTTCTCCTGATCACATCTTCATTACCCTGAGCCGAGTCTTTCATCCTGACTTAATTATGTTATTTCCAGATATTAGACATTGTTCAAAAACGTACTGTGAACTAGACACCAGCTCCTCACAACGCCCATCAACGCCATCCACGTTCTGAACCATGAGTACTCTCAGTAGTCATTAAGATGTAATTACATGAGTACTCAGTACTTTAATCTTGACTACAGACCTGTGAAGTTTCATGACTGCATCCTGCATCGTCCTTCGCTGACACAGAGCCCAATAACGACACTAAAAGACGACACCCACCCGCCTCAGCCACAGTCTGTTCACCCCGCTGCCTTCTGGCAAAAGATACAGAAGTATCCGCTGCCATACCACCAGACTACAGAGCAGCTTTATTCCAGAGGCCGCGAGACTGTGAGGCTGCTTAAAAAAAAATGACAATAAATGTACCTTTACCTTCTATATAAACACCTGCCAACCTTCACAAGGTTAAAACAATATCAACCAATCTTGAGACAGTTTTCTAGGCGTGCAAGACTCCATGGTTGGCGATGTCAGACACTGATGGTCCGTCGGGAGTCATTACGTCAAATCTTCTCTTTCTTTAAAACTTTGTTTTTTGACCAAATACCAGCTGCAAACAAACGACTCACCTCTACTTTACGGTTAACATAAGCAGTTTTCACATATGAACTCCCGTGCCCCTGCCCTTTCACACATGCGGCACTCAACCAGGAGATTGTTAGACACGTTCTCACCTGCTGGGAGCACTCGGTGTAGTGTTGCGTGTAGGTGAAGGCTGGCTGCTGGGCAGAGGGTGCAGGAGACGGAGGAAGATTCATCTATAACCATGACTTTTTTTTTTGTGTTGATATCAACACGAGGCCTAGATGTATTTGGACATATTCGCATCATCCACAAAAGATTGGAAAGCGATTTACAGGCAGAAAAGCTACAGTCACCAGTGGACAATGACCCAAAAAACAGATATAAGGTGATAGTAAAACAGGCCCAAATTTTCCTCATGCATCCAAATGAGCCCTAACTTAACTACCTCTTAAAGTATTGATCGATGCTATACACTTCCTGTCACACACCACTACTTTTCCTTTATTTTAAGGCATTATTTACCTTAATTTTCGCCTCAAGAGCGATAAAGAATTGTGCACCGTGACGAAAACCTGCAGCTAATTAACAGAATTCAGAATACATACAGTCCACAATCGTGCTCGAACAACACTGAGGCAATACGTGATACAATATCTGAGGAAGACCTTTATTATTAAGCATTCAATGTCATTCTGCCGCAGAGTTCATTGAAATGGATGAGCCAAACGAAATCGCGCCCGGTCGGATGAATTACAATCATGAGCCAGAACCAAATGTCAGACTCTGTGACACTCTGTTTACATCCTGCTCCAGAATCAGTGCAATCTGAATCCTGATGCCGGTGTATCGGAGAAGGATCTTTTAAAAGTCCGACCACAGTTTGGGACGCCGTGTGACAGCCAAGCAGCTGACTGGAGCGTCTCAGAGTAATAGTCCGAGGAGAGTTTAATACCTCAGGGTACAGCCTGTTCTCCTGAGGAGTAATAGGAAGGCTGTTGTGTGTGTGTGTGTGTGCGTGTGTGTGTGTGTGTGGATGCTGAGGGGTTGTGGGGGTCACAGGAGACGGCGGCGCGTCCATGTGCACATTTATCTGTTGTGTTGTGTGTTGGCACATCCATGCACCGGTCGGGTGCGGTAGCTCATCACAAATGAGCAGCGCTCTCCGCAGAGATCGACTGCTCATGTAATTCCTGCCGAAAATGAAATGTTCTCTTTTTACAAAAAAAAAAAAAAGAAGAAGGAAAAAAAAAGATTTTCAGCCTATAGGAGAGAAAATTGCAAAGATATTTTGAGTTGATTGCCTTCGCGCGGCTATATTTCTGCTCAAAGTGTCTCCTCCGCCACTCAGCAGCAGCACAGAGGAGGAGAGACGGAGGAGAAATGATGATCTCCTGCTGCTGCTGCTGCTGTATGAATGTTTTATGGATGGGAGGATGAAATAGAGATGAAGCCCCTCTCAACCTCCATACTTTTATTATTCTAAAATACTGGTTTAGAATATTGTTTTCCGCTTGTCAAACTTTTTTGCCCGAATCCAGTCTGACTGCACTTAATACCCTCATCCACAGAGAGTGCAGCACGGTGCTCTTTCCTCCTGACCACCAGCACTTATGTGTCATCTGACTGCGGCAAAATAGAAAAATAAAAAAGGGCTGCAGACGCAAGAAGTGCCGGTGATATTCGCAATATTGTCGTTCATTTTCTCCTCTTGTTCTAACTGACAGTCGTGGATAACCTTGAGTTCCAGGCAAATAATGTTGTAACTACAAATCTGCTGATTCAACCCCCCCTAGAGATGCGCTGGGGTAGTGATCTTGGGCAAGGTCACTGTCTCCCAATTCGGAAATGATTAAAAAAAATAAAATAAATAGATTTGAACGGTAAATCTCTGAGGATGGAATAAGTAAGGTCACGCAGCGGGAATGGATAGTGTACCGACACGAGCTTTACAGCAACAGAGATGCAACTTTTCCTGCAGGTGTGTTGACTTTGATGAGAAAACTCTGAGGTCATCACAGCCGCGACTGACGGGTGTTATCACTGTCGATTAACGGGTTGATTATTTTCATGGCTGTGCGGAGCCATTTTATTTATTTTCTTTCCTTTGTTTCTGTTGTTTTGCGTTTTAAAAACAAGTCCCCATCTACTTCAGTTGTTCAGGAAAATGCCTCAACGCTGTTTTGATGTGAAGCTCCGGAAAAGTTTTGCGGGCGAAGAGACTTCGCCTGACTTTCCATCGGGCATGAGGGAGAGGAGATAATGACCGAATATTTCTTTTTGGCCGAACTTATCCTTTAACTATACATCTATTTGTGTTGGACCCATCTCTTTGTTCACCTTATTTTCAGTTTGTCTTCTTTAAACCTTGTAATTGAGACATCTAAACATTTTTGTTGTAGCTTTATGATCTCTCGACATAAAGAAAAGTAAGTAAAAATTATGTATTCTCTGAACTTTTTCTAATCTTGAGACTGTGATAAACTTCGGTGTTGGATGTGTTTACGACACTGAACTTTCCTGAAGAAAGTGTAGTCAAGCCCCGTTTACTAAAATGCTGTCATCTCCTTTCTTGTTGCATATTGGATCATGATTGACTTCCACACTAACATGCAACCTTGAGCAGATTAATGTGCAAACCAGCCTTCTGGTGTCACACGCTACACATCCATCATTCTGCAAAGTAAAGGTCAAACATCCAAGTACGCACAACAAACTCCAGCGAAAAACACATTCCTTTCAGCTTTGGTTCCACTCTCGGTGGAATGGGCTTTGCAAACGGCCACCTATGAGCTAAGGTCAACACACCAGCGCCATCATCTCGCTCTGAAACCCGTATCATCTGTAAAACACACCTAATTTGCCCGGAGGCAGGACCCGAGGTGGGGCACAGCCCGGAGCCAGAAAAGCATAGATGTGAGCAGAGAACAGAGGAAGAGCAGCGGAAAGAGCTGTGTTAGGTTCACAGCATCCTGCCTGCCACAGTTTGTGGGCTCAGTGTGCAGATAATTAAGGTTGAGGGTGGACAGCTCCCTACAGCGCCAATGTGCCTTCATCACACAGAGCTGTGGACCGGGGCTATTCATTTTCACAAAGAGGGAACACAGCGGACGCAGGGCGAGGGCCACTGGGGAGCTCTATAGGAAGCTGTACAGTGGCACAAATAGGGAAAGCTGTGAAGATGGGGGGGGGGACGGAGGACTTTATTTACTCTATTCATTTCAGGGAGGTAGAACAGAAGCAACCGACTCTTATCACTTAGTTTGTTACTGACTAGCGCCTCATTTTACACAGCTTTGGAGGTTGGTTTCAAGCTGTGAAGCAGTCCCAGCTGCCACAAAGAGGTTTAGTTGAAGTGGCGTTTTTTTCTCCTACCTGCTGTAAATATTGCGGAGGGAAGAAATCCTCTCCACTGCTCTTTATACCCACTCACTTTTTCGCTGTTTACTCTGACCGGTACCTGCACTGTGCTCCTGTCTGGAGTTTGATGTTTCACCTGTTTTTTTAGATTACTAGTGGGCATCCAGCGTGAAGTATTTAAGTGACTGAGGGAGTGGGAGGTATGAAGTCAGATGGATATGAATGTGAGAGTCCTCATTGTTCTTCTCCGGGCCCTGCTGCTGCTGCTGCTGCTGCTGCTGAGCTCAGTCCTCCTTGTTTCCTCTGCAGCACTTCTCTCCTCGTATCCTCAACCGAGGGAGTCCTCTTTATTTCCAGCATCTGTGCTGTGATGAGAAACACCAGCTAACTAGGCCACTGCATAATAAGCAAGAATAGCAGCAGAGTAAAATGAATAAAAAAAAAAAAAAGAAGAAAAGTGGGGGAAATAGAATCAGTTCACAGGGGGGGAGCTTACCCAACATGTAACTGCTGACAAAAGTAATTCACCAAGCAAATATTGTCTTTATAGCTTTTATTGCGGATGCATTCATTTATTATTGCTTACCTTTACCTATAGCTTCTGCAGGGGTGCATCAGAGTTCACATCTCATTTCGGCAGCGAAGCCCCTGAGCTATACTGTCACGTGACTGACAATGCACCTTTGCTGACTTTCCGTTTGCAGTGTGTGTATGTCAACTACAGTCCTGGGATTGCGCTGCAACATTTCTGATACTCAGCACTTCAGAGCTTGATGCACTTTGTCAACGGCTTCATTATTGTCCACTAGGAAGTGGCAGATGCGGGAGACTTCTACTTCTCTACGACTACTACTTCTCTGTGATGCTTTTCACACTAGTCCTTTCTTGTGTCTTGCGCTGTGTGCATTCTTGTTATTGACATTACCTCTGCAGTGTTCAACGTGGCAATAAGCTAATTAGTTTTCAGTGAAAAGCTTGAAAAACCCGTTGTACCTTGTCAGCAAAAAATGGGAAACAGACACACAGTTGGTTACCATAGCTGCTAAACACAGTGGAGCATTTAGCAGCTAAGGAGCCAGTTATTTCCTTCAGGAATTGGAGGAGACCAAAAATGGAGCTAAAAGAGGGTGGAAACGTACTTTTATTCATCAGTTGGCCAGAAACAACTGCAAATGTTTGATAAACCGTTAGTGCTGTCATGTAAATAGGCAACTGTTCAACTAAGAAGGCGATGATACTTTATGTCAGTGTGCATGATATCACTATGTTGGTGTTGTTCCAAGCACCAAGCAACCAAGCAAGTTATCCGTTCAAACACAAGTTTCATTTTGTGAAAGCCTATATATTGAACACCATGGTTTCCTAAACCTTATCAAGTCCACTGATGTAGACACGGGTGTGCGTCTTTACCTTCTTGTTTCTAAAAGCAACAATCAGCCCCTTGGATTTGCTGATGTTGAGCAGTAGATTGTTGATTTCCTCCAGATATGAACTCTGATTGTTGTTTATAATAATGGTGGTGTCATCTGCGTACTTCACAATAAAGTTCTCTTGATGTCTGGGAGTGCAGTCATGGCTGTACAGTGTGAACCGGCGGTGGCTAAGCACACAGCCAGGGGGGGCTCCGGTGTTGAGCACACAAGGTGTGTGAAGACTGAGTGGAGGGCAGTGGATACGGCATTTTCTGTGAATGTGTTGGTTCTGAAAACTTATCATAGAGGGCTCACTTGCTTCAAGTTGAACTTTATTGCATTGTCGTAAGTTGAAATGATGGTCCTACGACATCACCACAGCGTGATTAGTCGGTTGCAATGATGGTTCTACGATGGCTGCGGTAATCTTGATGTACCAGGAACAACACCAGCATGGCGTTATCAGATACAGCATGTCAGTGTTGTGTTTGTTTATGCTGTCCCGAAGTCCAGATCAGTTTTTACTGGTTTAAACTCAAATCACTGACCTTTTCCCGCATTGTCTCTTTCTCTTTTTCCCTTTGTAGTGTAGAGCATGACTTCCGTCTGCAGGAAGGCCAGGTGGTACGCACATGGAAGGTGGGTGACCCTCCCGAGGGCATGCCACAGCCCGCCACTCCCCAGCCCACCACACCTCACCAACAAGACTCCCCCCAAGCGGTGCGACCCCCTGCCACCACCAAGAAGAACAGGAAGAAATGCTTCTGGTTCCTCTGAGCGCTTGGAGGCCCGAGCAAAAGACGTTTTGATAGTGTAATGCACTGCGCACCCTTCTTAGAAAGAAAAAAAAAAAAACACAAAATGATGGAGATCTGATGAAAAAAAACAAGCGTGGAATGAACTGGAGAATTAAAATGCAAACACAAAACTGTGGGAGGAGAAGGAGTTACAAAGGTTATGATTTTAGCTGCTGCCATTGGAGTTGATGGGAGTGATTTGATCGGGGCGCACATGTTGTTACTGCTCTTAAAATGCCTCTTCAGCACTTATGGGTCTGATACTGGCGCAGGAAAGTAAAAGTGCTGAAGTCAAATAAAAGCAAAAGTTCAGTCCACAATATGACTCACAGATAGGAAGCAATTAGAGAGATATAAAGAGAATCAACTGTACAGAGGGGCGGAAGAGTGCAAGGGGGCAAAGTACAAGAGGCAATACAGCAGAGTATCTATAAAAGATGAAGTGAACAGAGTTTATGAAGAGAGAAGAAGAAGACAGAGAGGGGGAGGATTCATCTTCATTAATGGACTAATGAGGGTCAGAACACCAGCTTTTATATCCAGAGACATTTAAAAAAGAATTATTATGACCTGTATTTAAAACTTTTAATATACTGTAATTGATGAAAAGCTACTACACGTGTCTACATGCACATACAGCGCACACATACACACACACACACACACACACACACACACACACACAATCA
>OMLP01029113.1:31015-42441 GCA_900302685.1 Spondyliosoma cantharus | reverse complement strand
CACAATCACACACTTAAACCCGTGAACATATTTACAGAAAAAAAAAGCATATATAAAATCGAGAAAATGAGTGAGTTGAGTTCTGTACAATAACAGAGCTATTCTGCTTGGATGCTATATTTCAGATATGGATTACTGCTCTATAAAAGTATTTTACCACAGCCGGTCGTGTGTTTTTCTTTTTTTTTTCTTTTATTCTGGGTTTCAAGCCGCAGTGGAAGAAGTATTTTCACCCTATAATTGATACTTTTATAATAACAATGCATCAAGTGACAATGTGAAAGGGTGTCGTCGTATACAGAGAGTTATCACCTGATTCTGCAGCTCCCCTCGGCTTTATGGAGCTTAAAAGAGAGTTTCAGCTCATTATTTTGATTGGTTCACTCCCATCCGTCTAATAGCAGTGTTTTAAGCCACAGCAGGCAGCTGTTTTTAGAAAAAATGAATAATGGATTTATAGTTTTTAGTAGGGATGAGTAAGTAAACGATTATCTGTATCGGTACCTTTTTCAACCGATTAAATGATCTGTATCTTTATAGAGAGGGGAAGTCCCGCCTCCTCCGGTGTACCTCACGGGACCTTATTTTGGCAAGAGACAAATTTTGTACCATGAGTTACACATTTGATGTAAATTTCAAAGATCATTTTGCAAGACAAGAAAGTCCCACTTTGCTGTAGATATAAATCATAATATAACTTATATTCAGTTCTGTGTTAAACTGCTCAGCAAACTACATCGTCATGCTCAACATGCGTCACCAACACCAACATGGCCGCCACCTCAGCACAGAAATGATCTCAGTATGAAAAAATTCGGAAATCGCAATAAATGTGGCCACATTGAAAGCTGCAATTAATCGAAGGGAGAGTCAGAAGTTTTTGGTTTTGGTGAGTGTTAAACAAGACAAAGTCATTTATGTGTCTGTTGGCTGTAATTACTTAGTAATTACGCAGTCTCATAGTTAATTAGTTTTATGAAAAACTGCGACTTTCTCAAATTGAAAAAAAGTATCTTTTTAAATTGACAAACATATTAGTGATTCAGGGCACAATTCAAACGGGATCAAAACAATTATTTGTCTCCTCCCATTCGAGGTTCCATGGTTGTACGCCAAGAGGGGTGTGACTTCGGCTTACTACATATTAGTGGAAAGAAACGTAGCTATACTGTCATGTGACTGACAATGCACCTTTGCTGACTTTTGGTTTGCGGTGTGTGTATGTCGACTGCAGTCCTGGAATTGTGCTGCAAAATTTCTGTAATGCTCAGCAGGTAAAAGTCCTGCATTAAAAATGGCTATCTGAGAAAAAGTGAAGCGGTATAATCAGCAAAATATGAGTAAAAGTACGCGTTCTGAAGGAAATTGTCGGGTAACACTTAATAATACCAAACATTAACAAATTTATAGTTATTTCACTAACAAAAAAATTATTTATAAATCATTTATTAAGACGTTGTTTATTGTAAAGTTGCAGCTGGTGTTTATAAACCTTTATGATAGATTAAATAAATGCTAATTATAAAGTTTTACCAATCTTAAACAATAGATTTTTACTATATTGATACTGATGCATCAATGTAAGTGGTGGTTTGGGAACTTAGGGTCGGCCCCTTCCAAAGGCTCACAAGATAAATCCGATGGGACATAACACGATTAGGTGAGAATAGAAAAGAGGTTGTGGTATTTTTTTCTCTCTAGTTTTTTCTTTTTATATTGTTTAATTTTACCATTATGGACGTTCGACATAAAATTATCTGAGAAGTTTCCAGGGAATCTCTCGTTGCTGGACCTGCTAACAACTCTTTGACCTCTGAACCACGAGAGGCTTTAGTCCTTATTTTGTAAAATCTTGCTATGAAAAGTAACTACCAACTACAGTTGTTATATAAATCTTGTAAGGTCCAATATTTCCCTCTGAAGTATGAGTGTAAAGTATAATACAGCACAAGGGCACAAGTTTATTATTATTTAGCACAGTAGGGTAGATGAATGACTGCGGATCTGTAACAGAAAACATATCGCACATTTCTAATATATCACAATCCCACGGAGGGGACAGACGCCTCTCAGTCCTCAGATGGAGGCTCAGACAGCCCACTTTCCTGGACACTCCAGGGCAAGTCTCAGGAAATTAAGCCTCAGCTGTTTGATGGCTGCGAGAAGCCCCAAATATTACTACTTAGTAATTCATGACACACATAAGCTGCTTGTATGAGGCTCTGAGGTGGTACCAGATCCTGGCCTAATTTATTCGAAACTTCGGAAAGTGTTAGCTCTCAGTTTGTTTGCCGGCTTGTTTGGATTCGTACGACTGCTGCCAGCTTCCACTTTGCCTCGAACGGAAAAAATAAAACGGTTAGAACCAGAATCCGTTTTGTTCTGTTTTTCGCTGGGAAGGTTTTTTTTTTTATTGGAGGGAACACGCACCGGACTCGCTGGGCTCTCGAGACGAGAGGAGACACGTGAAAACCGTTCGACTGAGGCCTCCGCGTCGGCCGCCTTAACTCCTGCGGAGCTGCACTCAGGTGTGGAAGTGAAAAAAAAAAACCCTTCTGCTGCCACATTCGCACACGAGCCCTGCTAGGCACACACACACGCACACTCTCACACGATTCCACTTGACACGCACACGCGCAATCTCGCAGCTAACATATTGTTCTCAGACCAACACAATGCATTATCTCCCCCGCAGTTGTTCCTCTTCTCCCTCACAACCGGGCGCACGCTTCCTCCTCGTAGCTCTGTGTGCGCCTCGCAATGCTGAGAGGAGTGTAGAGTTGTCAGTCATTAATCTGCTACAGCACAGCCTGTAATCCTGATGACAGAGCAGAGCGGGCTTACAGAGAGCAGAGAGGATCTGAGCCCAGCCTGGAGTGGGGAACAAAGGAGCCGGAGAAGACTGGCTTTGAATCCATAAAGAGAAAAGGACGTGTGTGTGTGTGTGAGTGTGAGTGTGTGTGTGTGTGAAGGGATTCAGGGGTGAGGTAGGTAACTATTTTGTCAGCAATGCTGCAGTGCTATTCAAGAATGCCGGCACGCACAAAAGGGAGAAAAGCTGTACATGGAAAGCAAGCCGGGCCGCCGGTGTGTCACACTGACACATCAGGTAAATTGGCTCCGGTCCAGGACGGCCATTATGGCGCTCTGGAGGAGACACGCAGAGGCCTGCAGAGGAAGAGAGGAGGGACGAGCCTATTTAGAGGCCTCTTCAAAGAAACATCAAGGGTCAAAGTTGGCTCACGCAACTCAGCGCAACATCAGTCGAGGCTCGGGCTGAAAAAAAAGAAACGAAGGAGGAAAAAAATAACCATGTCTCGAGGCATCAACAAGCATGCATAATGGGCATGTGAAAACAACTACAAGTGCCTGTGCATGCTGAGAAGGAAGCAGCAGAGCTAATGCTGCATGAGTCATTGAGCTTAGGCTGCTATAGAGATATTATGTTTCACTTTACCACATTACAACTAAAGAGGTCATTTCACAGTCAATCAGACCGCGGAGAGTCGGAGGTGCCGGAGACGCGGTAACCTGTCCGCGTGTCCGGCAGCGAGAAATAATCGTATCTGAACCGATAACGCCATAAATGCTTCAACATAAACTGTGTGTCTCTTTTCTTTTTTTTTTCTGGCGGACTTCATAATGATGCTGATAAACAAGCCCCAAAGTTGCAATGATACTTGAAAGAAAATTCCTTTTCTTTGAACTGAGATAGGAGCCTCATTAGTGACCAAATAAAAGAAAAAAATGGATTGAATGTGGACCAGGGGATCCAAATTAAAAATACACCCACATATGCACACACACACACACACACACACACACACACACACACACACACAATGCTTGGGCACCTCCTCTGGCTTGTCTTTGGATTTCAGAGGAATCACACACATGCACACACGCAGCATCCCAATCACATCTACATGTGTAACACTGCAGCACTGTGTGTGTGTGTGTGTGTGTGTGCGTGCATGTGCGTGCGTGTGCGTGTGCGTGCGTGTCACTGGGACGTGGTAAATAATGAATTAAAAAGTACCCATTTCCAGACGACCTGCCAAGTTTCTGAGTCAACTGCGATAGCTGCAGATTGGTTTAATAAAATATGAGCTAAATTCTCCCCTGCCGCTGCTGTCACTGATGCAAAAATGGGCAATGAAATGTAAATACAATCACGACGGAGCCGCGGAGCACACAGAAACACGGCAGACCTGCGACACCGGGGGTTCTCCTAGCGAGGCGAGAGATGCGATCGGCTCCTACATGGAGACGCTTCTTTATAAGACGAGTTCTCTGGCTGACTGGCCGGGAGAATCATCCCAGTGTTCGCAATCTGTCTATAAACTACATGAGTTTTGATGAGTTTTTGGACATTTTGCCTTCACAGAAAACTTCAAAGCAAAGATTTTTAAGAGAAAGAGTGGGATGATATTCGACGAGGGCCCAGAACGAATCTTCGATGTTGGAGGAGGTTCAGAAGAATCAGAAGATCTTCCCAAATGTATATGGCTGCAGCTTTAGGAGGAATAACAGCACAGAAGTTTTGAGCAAAGTTTTGACTGCGTGCTCATTTCTGCCCTTGTAATGATTTCTTTTACATGTTTTTGTTGAGATATGTGAGCAGCGGCGCCTCAGATGCACTCGTACATCAGACTATGGAAAGGGTGAAACATGCTTCTCTGCGCTGGGGTCCTTCCACATTCACACGCTTGTTTCTTTTATGCTCGTCCTACAACTTTTTTGTCTTCTTGACTCTTTCCAAAAGGAGTCGGATCAACTGTTGAAGGCTGAATTAAGTCGTGGTCTGACTGATTTTAGCTTTTTAGAATGTGGTCGCCCATTTACTTACTTACTTTGCTTAATAATCTAAGGTAAGTGATAAAGTAGGATTCGGATCAGATTCAAACTTAGACGTCACACAGATATACTTCAAACTCGTGCGTGGACGATGCCGGACCTAGTGTTGATGATCTGCACTGAAAACGTTACGCAAAGTGATGCTCTGCTCTATCAGTGAGCTTGAAGTTCTGAGTGGATTTGGGGGCAGGCAGTGAAATTTGAGAGCAAAAATAAAAAGTACAACTCTGTCCGAGTACTACTTGGTACTGAGGAGCTGCCGTTTCACCAGACGTAACACCTGGGGATCGCCACCACTTTCTGACGGCATAATTGGCTAAGACATTTTGAAACATCGCTGTAACCAAGACATTCTCTCTCCGTTAGCATCTGCTCGAACTGGCTGCTGCTGCTGCTGCTGCTTCTGGTGTAAAATCATGAGAAAATGCCAACCCAGGATGTGTAATGCTGTGTGTAGAGTACAATATAAACCCCTCGTCCAGTTTTAGTTGATATAAATTGGCTACCGCACTTTTTTGTGGAGTTAGCTACTGTCCTTCCTGTGGTGACCTCTTTGGTCTGATACACTACTGAAGATTGATTTATTATCCTTAGCTAATATTGTTGACGATATTACTTCGGTTGTCAGTGATATTGGATATTGTTATCACTGGGCTGACTGAAAGCAGATGTGATGTTGTTGGCCCTTTTTTTATCGTTGACTCTTTTTATGCGCTGCAGTGGTTTCCCGCTGTCATCATCTACGCCGACCTCATGCAATCCCGTAGAAGACCGTTTTTTTCCTTATGTCCTTATGTTTCCACCGTTTTGTTTTTTTTAACACAAAGCGATGCCCTTTGCGTGAAACACTTTTCACCATGTACGACCACGGCAATATCGATGTTATCGCACAGCCACATCGCCAGTTCAACAACCTCTTGGAGGCTGGTTCCAACACGGTAGTGCGTATTTGTGTTGTCGCGCAAAAGTAAAAGATTTGACAGTTCACAAGCGAAAAAGCAAAATAAAATCAACAAGGCTGCTAAATGTCACGCAGCAAAACTCCCGACACCGAGCGACGAGAGTTTATGAAACAGTCAAAAGACATTTTGAACAAAGAATAAACAGGAGTTCATGCCTGTGCTGCCTGCAGGGCAGTCAATGTGCTCAGGAACACGTTTGACAATTATTTTCAGGGGAATGTGTCACTGTTTGAGAGGAGTGCTCTGAACATCAAAGTCAGTCTCTCTGAAGACATGTTAGATAACTTCAAAGTCCTGTGACTGCCTCGCCGAGAGGTGCTTTCCCTTTGTTTTGTTCAGCGAGTTTGTTTTCTACTCCATTGTGGAGTCGATGATAAAAACTGTGAGTGCATATTGCATCACGAACCTGTTCTTTGTAATTTACAATTCAAGGACACGTTGGACATTGAACATGACTATAAATGCCAACATATCCTGACAGGTTGGTATCCAGGCAAGAAGCTCTGAGATTTCTTCTTATCCTCATTCAGACATCGCCGCAAAGTGTTACGTGATGAAACAATAGACACATATTATTATATTTTGAAAGATTTTCTTCATTTTTATTTCTGGTTCCACTGCACATTTTATCCTTCTCATTAGAAAACGCTTCAGGAACATTATTTCTTTAAGGCTCTCTATTTTCCTGATTCACAACAGAGGGCTCGTCTGTGAAACGCTGATTTTCTTTCAGATCCGCGGTTCACAGGGAAAGTCCTTGACTGCTTTGTCCGAGCAGCATTGTCCCGCAAGTCCTCTGGAGCAATTTAGCTCAGAAGTGGTCATTGCAATCAATACCCTGCTTTTTTCCAACACTACCTGATAAAAAGTTCCCCAGACTGTCCTTGCTGTGAACAAAGGTTGTGTCTAAGTCAAATTAAATTCTGTGTTAGTCAATTTAAAGGGATCGAAAACCTTTTTGAACAACTCAAGACTAAAAGCAGCGAAAAAGCAAAAGCGTAACTAAAACGACCTGCCACGTGTCTAAAGCTCAATAATTAACGGTTTATATTTCACCCGAGAAGTCACGACTCCGAACCTGTAACCCTCCGCTGAGACTCACCTCCTCCACAGTGAACGCAGGTTTTTCTTTAGTTGCGTAAAGGGAGTCTAACTTCTCGCTGCACGGCCATGTGTTGCGGAATGACAGACAAATAAACCTCGATTGCTTTGCATATATTCTGATGTGAAGCCCGACAGAAGACCATCTGCTGCCTTATCAGAACTGATAGCTGTTGTGCTGACTTTTATTTCCCACAGCATCAAATCAGCAACAAGAGGCTGCTGCCTTCAACTCCTCTTAATTAGTGGAGGATCCTCCAACAACATGTAATATACATCACATTATGAACCTCTTCTACCTGCAGGTCTCTGGTGACATAATTATACGACTAACGTTGTGGCATTAATTGGAATTACCGTCCCTGAAGATCAGCATCAGGAGATATTATAGAAGCACGTCTTCGATGTTTGGGCCCGGAGCCTGTTAAGTTATGTCAAAGTATATAAAGCATACGATGAACCAGGCGAAGAGGAAAGACGGCTTTGTGAAGATGAAAATCATGATCCGTCCAGTCCATCAATACGCCCCATCCCCGCAATTAAATCAGTAAGATAACAGTAATTTGTACTGATGGGCTGTGTATAAATATGATTAAATAACATTATAAGAGACGTGAATATACAGCAGCACTGCTGAATAAGTTACACTGCCAGGACGATCACATTCAGCAGGCTTGACGTGATGCAAAGCAGGCAACCGTTCTTCCGAAATAATGCTCAACTAAAATTAACATACTGGGACATGTTGCGTCACATATTCTGGTAATCCGCAAATTCCCATCAACTCCAGCCATCTGCATTTGCTCCGTGTAATACACAGTTGTAGCGTAAGAAACACCCACTAATAAGGTGATCTGGCAGCGGGCGAGAATTCAACATGGGCTTTTTTTTCTGTGGTCTGCGACGGTATTAAATGATGAAACAGCCCTTAAGCTTTATAGAAGCACACAAAGGATTTCATTTAGTTCATCGTTTTCACATTCTCCTCAGGTTTTCAATACAACTCTTTACTTTAACAGTCTCACCGCAGCACTGCCTGAAAGTGTGTGAATGGTGTTAATATTATATCGCAAATCACCAGCGTGTCAGACTGTTTTGTTGCCTGGAGTTTGCTTGAATATTATCTGCAATACACAAGCGTCTTGGTGAAGACCGGCCCAATCCCAATGTCGCCACTCACAGACTTCAGGGCGCCGTGCCAGGAAGTCAGCAAGGGTTTGAGATCGGGCCACTGTCTAATCGTCAAGTGCGTGAGGGATCTCCGGGAGACATCTTGAGCCCTTTGTGGCCACTGTGAGTTTGACTAAGGGAATTACCCACAGTTCATCGTGTTGTAACATTAAACACAAGGTTACCTTCAGTTATCAGGGTTAAAAAAAACAACAACAACACAAGTCACAAGCTAATATTTTGAGACATAAAAGCACACTTTGGTCTCTTTTCATCCCCCACTGTTGAACTGGTGAAGCTGAGGGAAAGACAGGGCTTGTCATACATTTACTTGAGGAAGGTCCTGGCCCGTCTCTGTTAATAAATTAGCTTTCAGGGGTGCTTTGGACAGAGACAGGCTGATTGTTTTTCCTCCTTTTCTTAAAGTTCTTATGCTAAGCTAAGCTAAGCTAAGCTAAGCTAACCATCTGCTGGCTGTAGCCTCATAATTAGAGTACATAGAGAGAGAGACAGGGAGAGATTGATGAGTGTGGTATTGATCTTCTCCGCTAACGTGGAGTGTATTGGCACTATTCATTTAAAACACTCTGTGTTGTTAGAAACCATGCATGTGCTGACGCCGGCAGCCTGCAGATTTGCATTGTTCCGGTTCAGTACATCGCCATGTGCTGTGGGTGGTTTCTTCAATTCACCCGCCGGGATAAATCACCATTCAAGTTTCTAGTTTTTTCCCCCATCTGTGGTACAATTAGAACACTCGCATGTAGGAATATCTTGATGGTGGCATTGTACGGCGCGGAGGATTTCTCATTCCGATTGCTTCAGATTGACCCAGTTAAAGCGGTGGATTTTTAAATGCAGGGATATATCACTTCACAATGCACAGACTGCTGTGGTGCCAAGGGGGAAAAGGCATTTGGCCAAAAAAAGAATTTTAAAAATCCATCGCCTGCAGGCAAAATATTATCCTTCCCCCCCAAAATGCTTAACACATCCTCTGGGCTCAGGATGAGGCTTTCAACTGCAAACACACAGGCCATATATATACGATCAGTTTACACAGTGACTACATGACTGAGAATCTCATTATGTATGTGGCTCAAATTATAGCAGAGTGGACACATTGGCAAAGCGAGCCTTAAGCCTTAAGCCTGCTTAGGTAAAAGTACCAATACAATAGTCTAAAAATACTCCGTTACAAGTAAAAGTCCTGCATTCAAAATCCTACTTAAGTAAAAAGTACTGAAGCGTTATCAGTGAAGTATTTGGCTCCTGTGAGTCTGATATTATTAGATTTTAAGTTCTGATGCATCGACGTGACTGTGTACCTACTGTATACACAGTCAGCCTCAGTCCAGTTATTTCCCAACCTGAGGCTTGAGCTCCTCTAAAGGGGTCTCGAGAGACATCGGGAGGTGTAGTGAGATGATCGATGGGAGAAAAAAAGAAGAAAAACTAAAGTTCTTCTACATAAATCTGTATTCGTGTGCCGCCTTTTCCCCTTAAAGGACTGATAAGACCTATACAACCATTTAAATCTTTAACGATGTGTTGTATATTATAAGCTCCTCTTACTTCCATCTGAAAGGTAACTCCAACTCGAAATCGTAGAGCAAAAGCACGATATTTCCTCCTGAAATATCGTTAAGTAGAAGTACAGTCTAACGTAGCATAAAATGGAAATAACTGGAAATAAATTGTAGGCTATTTAGGTATAATAAGGCCATTTGAAATTGTAGGTGTCACTTCCACTGCCACATTTTAAAATGGACAATTTGTCTCTATCACTTTTTTCAGTGGTGGAAAGAGTAATGAAAAACTGGACTCAATCTGACATAAAAAGTTTAGTATGAGTAAGTATGAGATAAAAAATGAAAATCATGAAATAAAAAGTCAAACTTATGACATAAAAAATAAAGATTAGCACAAAAAAGTCAAACTTATGATACAAAAAGTCAAAATGATCATATGGAAACTCAAAATTATGAAATAAAAACTCAAATTGGAGTTAAAAATTCCAAAATATTCAAATTGAAATCGTGACAATTAAAAAGTCAAAATTATTAGATAAAAAGTCACGTCTTTATTTACTTTGAAGCCAGTTCTGACAGTGATCAGAAACCAGTCTGGTCTGTTTGATCCGAGAGTAACTTAAACACGGAGCTGTCCCATAAGGACGGTGCGGGCTGCAGCCACAGGTCGGATCCTAACAATGGACACACTGCAGCTGATCCCTGGCTCCCATGTTGAAGCAGTAACCTGATAGCTGCTTGCTCCCTGTGAAGGAGAGTCAAGTCTTCAGCAGAGGAGATCCTTCTTTCTGCGCAGCATCCTCGTGGAACTCGCTCCTTCGCGACTTCATTTGTCAAGCTTTTTTTCCGCGATGAGAAACACTTCCCTCAGGAGAACAGAGTGCAGGGACGACGCGTGAAACACCTGGGCGCCGTCTAATTAGTGGAAGCCAAGTTATCTCTGCGGCGATGGTGCGCTTTTACGCGCTGTGGATGGGAACTCTCCTCCAGTTCTGTCATGCCACGATTTACACCAACGACTGGGCGATCCGAATAAGAGCTGACCGGGACACTGTCAACCGGATAGCAGAGAAATATGGATTTACTAACATGGGTCAGGTAGGTGTGATCAGACGTACTGCAGGCCTATTTGTAGTCAAGACCTCAAAGTTGTTTAATTCCTCAGTCTATTTAAATATACGGGGAAGCTCCGAGTGTGAAGGCCTTTAGTCAACAAGCCTCAAGCTCGGCCTCATCCCACTGAACAGGTTCAACTACAGCAAAACTGCAAAATATTGTCTTGAATCTTAAAAAGAACAGATACTCAAGTGTTGTAGATTCTTAGGAATGATCAGTTGGCTAATAATGTCCTCATTCAGCCAGTTACCACATATGCAAATACCCAACTCAGGTCCTAAGATGAATTGTATTACATTATCACAGGCCTGGGCGATATGGCTAAGTCTAACACGATAATTATTTTAAATTCAGATTTAACCTCTTTATGTTGAATATAACCACTTCATCAGGTCACGCAGGTTCTAATTATGTTAACACAACAATCAAAAAACACACAAATAGATATACCAGAGAGCAGACCTGCTTTTACTTGTACACAATTTCCTCTACAATGTTCCCACTCTGGTTGTAACGGATGTGGTTGTGTTTTTTTTGCGCAGCGGAGCTGGTGAGGTGGATTGTGAGCCGTAGCTGCCCCGGTGGTAGCACCGACCACCTCGGCTTTCACAGCTGCAGTGTCTCAGGGCTCGCAGGTAGAGCAAACAGGCCGGGTGGCGGTGGAGCGGCGGGCCGAGCCGGCCTGTCC
>OMLP01029113.1:14509-30995 GCA_900302685.1 Spondyliosoma cantharus | reverse complement strand
TGTCCGCTGTGCCTAACAGGCCCAGAGACACTCCTGTAGCGACAAGCGACTTGGGAGTGTTAAAGGGATTTAAATCACAAATCAGAGAGAAGGGTGACTGGTTCTACTATTGTGCACTATTGTGCCAGTCAGGCTCGCTGACTCGCTAGTTAATAACACCTGTGAAATGATCAAAAATACTTAAAACACTATATAAAAACAGATGTTAAACTATAAACAACGTATATAAAAAAGCGAACTGTGAAAAGTTAACCTTGACCAAGTTATGGGTCACAAAAGCACTGAGATAACGACAAAGGGACTGAGTGCAATTCGTAAAGTGAATATACTTCACACTACGCTGTGCATGAGGAGAATGGACGTGTTGTTATTTCTTCACATTCTGTGTAACTTCACTGCAGTTTTGAATGTTTTAAAGTAAAGTTCTCACGTATAGCTCCTTTTAATTCCTTTGTGTTCGGATTCCTTCGTCCACCATCTGCCAAGCAGAAACTAAGAGCGCCCAAATGTTTAATTTGTCTTCAAGATTTAAGAAAAACTTGATCATATTTGACTGTTCAAATGTAGCTTTTATAGCCACGGCAGATGATTAATGGGCCAAATTTGATAAATATAAATGGTAGAAGTGGGGCTAAACTTCCACTAAGCACTGCACAATGAAGTTAAAATATTAGCTTAATCATATAGACTGTAGAATTTAAATTTTGTGCAGTCCTGGAGAACTTTTTCTATCAGGAGTCAGCAGCTGCTCATTACACATCACATTACAAGCCTGTCGGGATGTCCGTGGGTGTGAGATGGATACCAAGCTGCCAAAAAAAGTCTAATTTGTTCCCTCACCTCTCACCTTCATTTCATTATTCTAACCCTGACCTTAAAATATTAATTATCCAAACAGTTAAACCCTCGAAAGAACCGAGATCCAGGACTTTATTGCCGTTTTTAATAAGGGTCACGGAGAAGCTGTCGGCGCTCGTTGTGCTCGAAAGAGACAGAAACAGAAATCAATCAGGCAGGACACGTCGATGCACCCGGAGAATGAGCAAATAAAAGCAAAATCAATAAATAATAAAGCAAATAAATAAAACAGAGTGAGTTATCGAGGCCCAGGCCAATAAAATACAACACATGCACTCCCCGAGGATAGGTGGTGTAATGAAAGTTGCAGGGCTTCAGTCCATGTTTCACTACACGTGATGTGATGTGAAACTGGAAAGATACTTTGCTTTATATCGCCGAGGTCAGAAGTCAAAAGTACATTTCAGAACGGAGACCTCAGAGAATAAATCAGCTCCAAGATTTGTTCTTGTCAGTCACTGAAAAAAGGCCAAGCTGTGACACGTTTTTTATTAAATACAAATACCAGAAGATCTTTTCTTATATATTAAAGTTTGCCGTTTACGTCATGGCATTGTGGACACGCATGAGCAGCGGTGTGGCCGGAGTCTCGTGGCTCAGGTTGCCGTTGCCTGAAAAACTATCACAGGTGTAAGGTAGCCGCCTGAATGAAAGACACCAAAGGCCGGTTTCATAATTTAACAGCTGTTTAGCGCAGTGGCAGAGCAGGATGGACAGCACACCTTCACCCTGAAAACAAATTAATTTAGACGATTTTGATGTCTTGTTTTTGTTTTGTTTTTTTTGTTTGCACCAGATCGGATCCCTTAAGAGTTATTACAGATTTCGGCACCACGGGACAGCGAGGCGGTCCAATGTGTCCAACAACGAGGTGACTCTTAGCATCGGCAAGGAGATCAAGGTATGGTAAAGGGATATTGGAAGGGCTCTGCTGGATTATTAATCAGCTGCATGTTCCCTCCCTGCCTGCAAACACACAAGCACACACACACACGTTCATGCACTGGCCTCCTCTGCATACTCAACTCTTCACACGGCCTTCTAGAGACTCACAAAACCTGAAGATGCCCAACATAAAGCCCGATATCACATAAGTTGGATCTTATGTTTTGTCATTTCCAGCTAACTGAATCCGCTAAGTTAACTGCTGAGATCTGGGAAAATAGTTGCGTGCGTAAGAAATAAGTCGGACAGGCAGGAAACCTTCCTCTTTCTCACAGGTAGTGGCGGCTCCTTCCCTGATACGAGCTTCTTCTTTGCGCCATGTGGTCACCCGCCCAAAGCGACATGATGATAAAATTTTACTAAAGCAACGATAGATAAAATGTTTATGTATTTATTAAAGATTTGACAAAAGAGGTAATCACCCAAATTATTACATTTCAACATGATGAGTCACCTACAAATGTGAACCTCGTGGGCACCAAAGTCATAAGAATTCATCTACTGAGGAACATAAAAGTTTGTAACAAAATTTTGTAGATCTTGTAGATTTGGAAATATTTTACCAGAGGTGAAAAATGTGACCTGTTGGTGGCGCTAGATTAAAAGATCTGAAAAAAGTTATTACAATTCAAGATGATGAGTCTCCCACAAAATGGGAACCTTGTGGACGCTACAGTCAAAGAAAAGGATGCCAAAGTCATAAGAATTCATCAATCAAGAAACAAAATATGGCAATATTGTAGATTTAGTGCAAGATGTGACCTGTTGGTGGCGCTATATTAAAAGTCAGTAGATCACCAAAGCTTTAGGATTCATCATCAGACGAACGTGCGTCCATCCTGTAGTTGCTGAGACTGTCTGAGCCAAGGTATAGTGGACATCTGCACAGGTACCCCGTGTGTTTCCTTTTTTAAGGTGGAATGGCTCCAACAGCAGGTCGTCCAGAGAAGAACAAAGAGGCGACCCAGAGTCAGCACCATCTACTCTACAAAGACCAAACACCTTCCCACTGCTCCTCCTCGGCCCAGCCGCACCCGGACGCTGCACTACAATGACTCAATGTGGAACAGCCTCTGGTACAATGTGAGTCAGTTCTTTTTTTTTTTCTTTTTTTTTTGCAGAGCTCAAGTCTGAAACACAGACACACAAACCCAGACAGACAGAGCCCAAAATAGAGCCTGATTTATTCTTTGCTCCTGAGGGCTGAATTTGATGTCCCACTATTTGCTCCGCAGCACTGCAGCGAGTCCAAAGGCTGCCCGTCTCGTATGAACATCGCGGAGGCCTGGAGGAGAGGGTACACTGGGAAGGGTGTGGTGGTGTCCGTCCTCGATGACGGCATTGAGAGGGAGCATCCGGATCTTGAGCCAAATTATGTAAGTGCCCTGGGATGGGACGCCGTTCTCAGGGAAGGGGGACATTAATCATAACCAATTTGGCAGAGCTCTTAAGTGTAAGAGCGCAGAGCTGGGACAGATATTGCAAGCAAGAGCTTTTGGGCCAAAAGGTTTGGAAAGGCCGGCCAACAGTATTGGAATGGACATTAAACGTCTGATCCACTTAACTGTCGAGTGGACTGGTGAATAATGCTCTTTGTGATTTGTCTGATGAAAACAGAGACAGATAGCCGCCGGCGTCTTATTATGCGCTGCTACTTACTATCCATCTGATTCAGGATCCTCTCGCCAGTTATGATGTGAACGGACAAGACCACGATCCCTCTCCCAATTATTCCGCCGATGCCCCCAACTAGTGAGTACTTCCATGTTTCTTGATTTCCCTTCGCACCTGTTTAGCCATTTCTATTCTTTTTTCTTTTTTTTTCTTTTTTAATGAATGCATGCTTTTCTTTCCATTTTTCCGTCATTACATGCATATATGGATATGCAAATTCCCCAGTCTGAATTCAGTCCTCTCACTGGTTTGATGTAACGGAAATAGCGCTTCTTCCCCTCATGCATATGCATCTAACCGCGTGTTCTGATGTTCTCCTCCCTTCCTTCCAAAGCCATGGGACTCAGTGCGCGGGGATGGTTGCCGCGGCTGCAGTTTACTCTCACTGCACCGTCGGAGTCTCTTTCCAGGCACGGATCGGCGGTGAGTCCGCGTGACAAAACAAAAAAAAACTGAAGGACTAATGGAGGTCAAAGTTCTTTAACATCATTAAAAGTCTTCTGTCCCCTTCACCCCTAAGGCATCCGTATGATGGACGGAGACGTGACGGACATCGTAGAGGCCCAGTCGCTGAGCTTCGGACCACAGCATATCGACATCTACTTAGCCAGCTGGGGGCCGGAAGACGACGGAGCCACTTTGGAGGGGCCCGGACCTCTGACTCGTCTCGCTTTACAAAATGGCGTCAAAACAGTGAGAGAAAGAGCAAGAATGAGTGCTTGTCGTTTGTTTATGTGCACTTCGTCTTTTCCCCTCTTATCAGTGCGTAAATACCATCTGATAAATTGTCTGCTTCCCCAATTAATCTCAGGGCCGGCACGGGAGGGGCTCTGTCTTCGTCTGGGCGTCAGGGAGCGGAGGGCCCAGAGGTGACCACTGCTCATGTGACGGCTACTGCAGCAGTATCTACACTATCTCTGTCAGCAGCAGCACTCAGCGGGGCAGCCAGCCAGATTACCTGGAGCGGTGCTCCTCCACTCTGACGACAGCTTACACTGGTGGGGAGACGGAGGAAACGGTGAGTGGAGGCTGTGAGGAACACGAGGAACGTCTTCGGCGTCATTGTTTAGTAGCAGAACATACGAGATGAGCTGAGCTGGGTGCGTATGTACGAGTAGTGGAAGCATGTTGGTGCTCGGTTTTTGCGTTCTGGTATTCACTAAGAACTTTGCTTTACCGGCATTTTGCCAAAACACTTTTTTACTCCCATCACCCCCAAATCAGAAGTGTCAACATAACTAGATATCAAGAGTTTTTAAATTTCACGACTTTAAAGCAACATTGTCGAAATGAGCATTTTGTGCTGTTTCCTAGCTGTCCTATCAATGAAGACACACACACACACACACACAAATGATGTGATAAAATAATAGATACGTTTTCTTGAAAAAGTAAATTCAGTACTTATGATAAGGAAAATAGACAGTGTTCTGCTGGTAAAGGTCTTTGAAGGAGCAGTATGTGGGCTTAGAGCTGAGGTTGCAGATTGCAACCAACTGAATTCCCCTCTTCCTAAAAATACGAAAGTCCCTCTCCAGAGCGAGTGTTTGGTTTGTAGAAACACAGCGGTGCAACATGGCTTCCTCCATGGAAGAGGACCTGCTCACTCTATAGATATAAAAGGTTCATGTTAAGGTAACAAAAACACAGCGATTCTTAGTTTCAGGTTCATTATCATGAAAACATAATGATGACGATCATATTCCATTGCTGCCAATAGGTCCTCCTAAGTCCTTCACAGTGACGCTTTAATGTGCTTAAAGGTGGAAATTGTGAACACACAAGCGCACAATTGCAGATTTATGAGAAACAAAATGAAAAAATAGCTTGTGGTTATTCACTTGTGTTTAAATGAAGCTCTCCACCCCAAGGACTTCCCTGCTTTCCCTTTAATTTGTCTCGACCTGTATCGTTCTTTTCAAGAAAACTCATAAAATAAAGTGTTTCAAGCCGGTTTGAAGTGTGAAACATTTGAAGCTGCTGACACCTCGCGCGCAACTCCAACTACAAACATTTAAAACCTGAGAATGAAATGCCTCCGCTGCAGTCGAGTCGACAGAGATTACGACAGAACCGCGGCCTGTGTTCTGTTTTGATATTCATTTTGTCGCCTTCAAGCCTCTGAAGACACAACAGCCGCCCCGCTTCCAGAAGTTCGGAGGCCGGAGGAGCGTTTATGACATATTTGCAAACACTTTTTGATTTAACAGCACATCTGAAAAATCCCTTTTTTTTTTTTTTTTGCATCATATTTAATGACGACACTCCCAACTTTGGTTGAACTCTAAGAGGTGCCAGCTGCTTAAAGCCAAACAAAAAAACAAAAAACACACATTTGGGAAACCAGACGGCGGCTGAGGGGGGGGGGGCGTGTTTTGGACGAGCAAGCGACAACTTCTCGCAGTTGAGCGTGATGGTCTGAGACACCTGTCAATCAAACGAATACGCCCCAGACGTGCTCCATATGAACTTTTCTTTCTGGTGAATTTTTTTGAATTCACACGACACGAGAAGGAGTAAAAAAAATGACCCCCGCTGTTGTCGTTTTTTCTGTAACCTCACGTGGTATTTTTTTTCCTCCATTCAATCCAACAGATGCCGGCTATTTTTGGAGCTATAGTTTATTTACACATAAATCCGTCAGAGGAGCTGTGTTGTAAGGCAGATGAAGCGCTTTTTAATTATGAAGTAGGAACCTTTGTAAACATCCTCGAGGCTAAACTTAGACACAGGAGGCTTACAGTAGCATACCAGCACAGACAATATGGCCAAATGACAATGTTCTTGAAATAGATTTCCCTATGGAATCCGTTCCGTCCTACTTTTACTTCTTTTTGTTGCTTCGATTGATTGTCAAGTTTTGTGGGGTGTTTTTTTTTTTTTTGCGTGGCAGCGCACCGGAGAAAGACCATAATTATGCAGCATGTAATTACGTGGCTGTTTGGAAACGGTATCAATGACAAAAAAAAAAAGCAACACCCGCACGTCGTCTCCAGATGCTGTGTTTATTTCCGTAGACGATGTAAATCCCGTCCTCGTCAGATGTTTCTCTGTTTTAATAAACGTGTGGTATGGAGTCAGGTGGCGGGTGCTCACCTCACTTCAGGTAATTTGCCGGGGTCACGGTTAAACAGAGTTAGGCGCCTCATTAGAGTTAATTGGATGAACATTGAGAGCTACTCCTCTGGCCTCGGGGCGCTCACTGAGGGCTTTTCCACTTGTGTTTTCTTTCGGCAAAATCTCCTGTTTAGCGCACCTGACAACAAATTATGCAAAAACCTGCCGATGCTGCGTAATTTGTCATTTTAAAAAAGTCAGGAAGGTCAGGTGCCACCATGAAAGTGCATAAAATAAAATGAATAGTAGAATAAAACAAAAAAAAAAATTCAGAAGTTCAGCTGGACCTGAAGTGCAGGCTGCAGCAGTACAGACCCACAGGTAGTGTTGTATTTAAACTAATCCAAAGAGCGTGACACAGCAGTGTGGTGACTTTAGTTTGACTAACCGTTTGTTTTGTTTTTGAGTGATCTCACATGAACCCGAGACTTAAACCAGCTGGGAACAAATCAGTCAGTCTCCTTTAATCCATTCCACAGTCCATCTCTGTAAATCTGAAACCACGCACAACTGCTTAACCATAACTTAAACTCACCAGATCTGAAAGCTAGATCAGATTGTACTCGTAGATGCCAGCCGCCTAAATACGCCTGATCTATTTCATCAAGATCGATGCATTATTCCCTGAGAAATTAACAAAAATGTGAGAAAAGCCTTCCTTGTTTCGTCCATTTATCCGGTTATGCACCAAAAGTTAATGGGGTCTGTTCTGAGCCGAGACCCGTCCTCCATTCAAGTTTCATAGAAATCTGTTAAGTAGTTATTCTGCTGAATAAAACCAACCAGCCAACAAACCAGCCAACCAATAAATGGACATGGCTGAAAACACCACCTCCTCTGTGGAGGTAATAAACATAAAATAAAAAAAAAAAAGAAAAACCTAATGGTTTTTCGGCCAGATGGCAAAAATAATCAAAAACGAAACGAGGAAATTCAAGCTCGAACATTCTGAAAATAAACAAAATATTGGCTTTATTAAAAGTTAATAGCCTCTAATAGCAAAGAGGGTGCTAATGTCCAGAGGATCTGGATCACAGTATACGTCATTTCGTTTATGGCGATAAACTGGGGTCAATATTTATTTCTCGGGTAATTAATTGAGAAACCTCAGACAGGAACGTTGGCTTTCATCACTTGCTATTGATTTGCAACAACGGTCATACGCACATAGAAATCTAAAAAAAGGTTCATGATAGCGTGCTGTATGTTTTCATACTTGCACAGTATTCATACAGCACCTAGCCCTATTTAATAATCAATAATCACTCTACATTATGGGATCTTTTAATGCTTGACAAAAGGATGTAACACTACGGTAGTTGGTTTATACAGTAACACCCTGCTGCTGGCACTTGTGTGGCCGACTCCACTGAAGCCACCCGGCCCTGTATAACCGCAGGTGAACACTGTTAATTATTAAAGCTGAACAGATCTGGTGTCCTCGACAGGCAACGCTGGGTCCGCGGCAGAGCTGCAGCCGGGCTAAATCCGAGACCTCCCTCTCCTCCTCCGTGGCCGCAGGCATCATCGCTCTCACTCTGGACGCCAAGTAAGCATCTCCCCCCCGGCACACACACACACACACACACACACACATCTACAAAATCCATACATGCAGGCCGATGTATGACCGGGTAAAGATCGGATAATGATTTTCCGTTTGACCTTTTTTTCCTCAGCCCCTCGCTAACCTGGAGGGATGTGCAGCACATTATCGTCCGAACATCAAAATCTCATCCTCTCATCGCTCCTGACTGGCGTGTTAATGGAGCTGGGTACAAAGGTATCCCCGCCGGGTTTCAGCTACACTTTCTAATTCCAAGCTGTTTTTTTTTTTTTTCTTCTTCTTCTTCTATTTCAGTAGTTGCGAGTAGTTTGGAGGGGAGATGAATAATTGCACGACATCCTTTAATGGCAATCCTCCCGAAACGTATATAATAAAGAACGTCGACAGAGATAAGTTAAGCTTGATAAGCATATTTTGGTAAATGTTCTCTCAGCTCTTTTTTTTTTTTAGGGAAAACTATCAAACAGCGCGCATGCAAACTAATGAGATACTGCGAGAGGAACAGTAATAAACGCCCACAAAGTCTCAGGAGAGTGTGATGTCTTTTATAAGTTACAGCGCTTTTTATGCCCCAGCTAATGTGGTGTGTGTGTGTGTGTGTGTGTGTGTGTGTGTGTGTGTGTGTGTGTCTGTGCGCGTGTGAGTCAGTGAGCCACCTATATGGCTTCGGCCTGCTGGATGCTGCGAGCATGGTGAAGGAGGCTGAGCGCTGGAAACAAGTTCCCTCGCAGCGTGAGTGTGTGGAGGAGGCCCCCATCCAGTCGAGAAGGTATCAGACCAGCCGCACTGCGAGAGATCTCCGCTTCGAGTCGGGGCTTCCCCTTGATTCCTCCGCTTTTATCGCACTTTGTCTATTTCTGCCTCAGCTCTCGCGTTGGGCCTCTCTCGCACTGACTCTCACACACGCTTTAATGGGTGTCATTTTCTTTATTGCTCCTCTGCTTGTGTCTCTCTCCCTTGTTTTTTTTATTCTGAAGCCTCCTCTCTCTCATCTCTGCTGCTCACAGCGTCTCTTTATTCTCCCCCCCCCACACCCGTCTCCTCACAGAACTATTCATCCCAGCTCCGTGCTGACGTCTGTGTGCAAGAGCGCCGGCTGCTCCGGCAGGCCCCTGCAGCGCGTTGTTTATGTGGAGCATGTCGTCGTCCGTGTTACCATCACTCACGGGCATCGCGGCGACCTTTCCATTACGCTCGCGTCCCCTTCAGGCACCGTGTCGCAGCTGCTGGCGAACAGGTAACTAAGAGCAATGCTCAATCAAGGACAGGGTGTGTGGAAAACTAAAATATTGCAACACTCCCCCCCTCCGGCTTTACCTCATGGTTACTCTACGCGCAGCAGCAGCAATCTGTGGGCCGCACTTTTTTTTCCATTCGGAGCACAGCACAGTGCTGAATTTCATCAGTTTGGCACCTTGTTGCATTAGAGGGGGGGAAAAAAATGTGGATTCTGGCAATCACTAGTAGAAAATCGCAGGGGATCAGAGAGCTGGTATTCGGGCGAGATTCTGGCAAAAATTAATATCTGGCAAATTTCTGTCTTCTCTTGTGTCTTACTGTAGGCCAACTCTGCAATTCTAAAAATACACAAATCACAAATTAGCAGCCAGAGAAACTCCAAGTGTTAATTAAAGTTAAGTTCTATCCACAATTTCACATTAACAATGAGTGAAAGTCGTCATAGTATCATAATGAATAGTTCTTTGGAATAGTTTAGTGTCTTTCGGCCCATTGTTTTGGTTTCAGGGTGCGTTTACTGTTTTGGCTCTCACAGCGTCAATTACACAGTTTTAGGGACTGTGTTGTGGAGACAGTGACGCAGTTAGCAGCTGAAGAGACAGATATTTCCCTCAGGAGGTGGTAGAGACCAAAAACAGAGAAGAAAGAGAATACATATTGCATTCATCAAGTGGAAACAAACACGACTATGAATGAATGATAAGTTATGAATAAGAAAAACTTCATGTCAAGTCCTTCGTATTAACTTTATGAAATGTCTTCTTTTTTTTTTTTTTTTTGGCTGACGATGGTGTTCTTCTTTTGTTTGAGCTGGTTGTTGTTGAATTGTTTTTCGTGGCAATAAGTGGTAGTGGTATTAAGCAGTAGAAGCAGTAGTAATAGTTGAAGTTGGTGTAGTAGTGGTGGTAGTAGTCCTGGCGGTAGTAGAAGCATAGTAGTAGAAGTGATATAAGCAGCAGCAGCTGTAGTAACGGTGGCTGATGCTTGTGTAATGTTGTGGTTTAGGCCTCTTGACGACTCCACGGAGGGATTTCAGAACTGGGAATTCATGACGACTCACTGCTGGGGGGAGCAGGCAGCAGGGGAGTGGACTTTGAAAATCAAGGATACTCCCCCCCAGAAGAGAGACGGCGCTGAACTAGGTCTGCTCCATCTCTCTGTAACATTTCAGCATTTTGAAACGCACGCTTCAGCTAGTGCGGCGGCTAAAATACAGTGCAGGCCTCCCGGGACAGACCTCTCATCCTGCTCTCATTCTTCTTTTGCCATAGGGATGCTGAAGGAGTGGTCCCTGGTGATTTACGGCACCGCGGAGCGGCCACATCCCGTTCATCGTGTGCGAGCCCGATCGGCCGAGATGCCGTTGGACAGTGACCTCACTGAGGAGTACAGTGGTGAGTCATGTATTAAGCTTTCCCCTCCCAGAAGCTAAATGCGCTTGAATGCAGATTTACAGTGGAGCGCAGTTAAGGCATCCTTTAATATAAACTAGTATCAAAAATCTGAATAACTTCCTGTTGTTGCCCTGATGGAGCTGTGACTTTGCGTTTGCCCTTCCAGGACCCTGCGACCCAGAATGCAGTGACGATGGCTGTGAGGGGCCCAGCCCGCAGCAGTGTGTCACGTGCTTACACTTTTTTCTCAAGTTCAAGAACAACACAAGGTTAGCGTGATCACACAGCACGGAGTAGAGTCGGGAGACCCAGAATTCACTGTACAGTATCTGCGTATACTGTTGCCGCAGCGCATATGGCTCGCGCATATTGCAAACGCAAACAATCAGCTGGTGTTTACTGTTAATTTCACAGAAGACAAAAAAGTGTCGTTGACCGTGGTTTTCACATTATGGCGGTGAAAATCTCTCCCCAGCCTCCCACTCATGTAGAGAGTGACACCTCCTGTCCTCCTGTGTGCTTTGGTCCGTGTCTGTCCAATAGGACGTGCGTATCAGAGTGTCCCAGGGGATTCTGGGGTGACCGTCGTCGTTGTAAGAGGTGCTTCTCCTCCTGTGTGAGCTGCACCGGGAGCCGCAGCGACCAGTGTACTTCCTGTATACCTGGTCATTACCTGACGGAGGGGACCAACACCTGCACAGCCCACTGTGGAAACGACTACTACCTCGACCACGGTCTGCCTTTTTTAATATCCGAGTGTTTTGTCATATTTGTTCGTAATTACACTTAACGAGACAGGCGGAATATCCTCGAGTGAACCTTTTAAGGGGTCTATTGTTTGGAACCAGCTGCATGTGAGCCTGCTAATGAATAGTCAGTTGATGTAACTGCAGTTGAGCGGCGTGTGAGTGAGATTGATGAATCGCTCTGATGTGTATTCCATGTGTATTGTTTCGTTTCCCCCACAGATGCAAATATGTGCAGAAAGTGCAGCGAAAACTGCTTGAAGTGCAGCTCCTACAGCATCTGCACGGAATGCAAACCAGACACAAGGTGAGGCAAATTCTCTGATGATGCTTGAATTAACTGCTCGGTAAACACTGCTACTTCTCCTCCAGCCGCTGAGAATACTGATTCCCCCTGTGCAAACACAGACCCTCTGCAGCGTCTCAACAATTAGGAAAAGCTACAATATCTTTTCAACTCTGCATTTAAAAAGAGCGTGTCAGCCTTCCCTTTCCCTGCCTGAAAAAGAAAAATGGATCTCCATTTCCATTTTGCAATATCATCATGGGAGAAGGACAAAACAGCTCTGTCAGATTCACCACATTGTTAGAAGTAAGAAGTTTCCGGAGTGCAGTGACTCAGTTCGCCAAGTACTTGTGGTGGTGTGCTGTGGGTTGGAAAACTGAGACTGCCGTCTAAAAGGCTATGAGTCATCTTGACGGTGTCACATGATTGGCTGTGTGTGTCACGGTGCCACATGCTCTCTTCGCCCTCTCCAGTCTGCAGGGGAATCGGTGCCAGCAGAGCTGCGCGCCGGGGTTCTACCACGAAAAGCAGGAGGGCGCATGCCTGCCCTGTCACGAGGCCTGCGCTACCTGTGCAGGTGAGAGCACAGGTCAAGGGTCAGGGGTCCGGGATTGTGTGAAAAACTTTAGCTGAGCTGTTTTTCCGTCCGTCTTTTGTGTTTTTAAAAACATGTTTGCTCCTGCCTCGCTGCGGCATCAGGTGCAGGTGTCGAAAAATGCAATCGCTGTGCAGAAGGCTACTTGATGGAGGAGTGGAGGTGTGTGCCCTCCTGCAGTGCCGGCTTCTACGCCACAGAGCCAAGCCCAGAGATAGCTGATGGGCACAGGATATGTAGGAGGTGAGCTCACTGGTGTGTGTTCAGGTGTGGGTGGTTTGTTTATCTGCTGATGGCAGGCCTTATTCTGGTGGTTGGCTCCCGTGCTTGTTTTCGAGCTCGTATTTGTTTGCGAGCGCCTGTACGGGGTGTAGTTTCATCCTCTCTGTGATTTTTGTATTTTTATTTTTTTTTCCACGGTCAGTGCGCGTGTTTGTGTTGCGCATGTGTTCAGTCTCGCCGCTCTCTTCTTCAGGTGTGACGCCAGCTGTCTCACCTGTGTGGGGCCGAGCCGGGGGAACTGCAGCAGCTGTTCCAGCGGTCACAGCCTGCAGGATGGAGTGTGTGTTGTTAACACCGAGTGCACAGACGGTCAGTCAACCGTCTTCTTTCTCTATTACGCGTTGGCTCACTGCTGTCCGATAAATAGGACGCAACCTTAACACATTTTTTTTTTCCACTCACACTAACTGAATTAATATCATACGTACACAACAGCTGCTAATGTTTGATGAGAGTCTGAAGGCTGTTTTAGATCAGGTCTGTGCGTATTTATTAGACAGCTGAGCCATAAGTAAGGGTTTGTGTATATGTGATGTGTATGTGATCCTTCCCACCCTTGCCATTTTGACATTAAACCCACCTCTGCGCCTCAGAGGGTTACTCATCTCTCAGTCGGCGTCACGCTCTCACTGTATGTCCATCAGGAGAGTACCACGACAGCAACGGGAAGTGCCACGCGTGCGATGCAACGTGTCTGAAGTGCACAGGGCCGCGCAGAGAGGACTGCGTCAGCTGTGCTTCTTCACGGTGAGTTGGTCGTGACTTTTTCAGATTCAGGGTCAGAGAGGAAATTAATACGTCCCGCTGTTTCTCGGAGGAGGGAGAACGTGGTGTCTCACCACTGTGCAGAGAACAAATAATGATGCACCAGAGATATTTTTACCATCACACACAGTAAGATGCTGATGGATTTGATATAAGAAATAATTGTGTGTGTTATTAAAGCCAGAGTCTTGTCTTGTCATTTCTTGCAGGAAAGGAATTTAATATTCATAATTATGTTTTCAATCTTGGAGTGAATATTTTCTTTCTAAAAATAGCCCAGATGGGACAAACCAAACGCTGGGACTTTCTTTCACGCCTTTCGCGTTTTTAGCGGCCACTGTAACGAAGGGTGGGACGAGGGGTGCTCAGTTGATTGCAATCTCCAACTTCACCACTAGATGTCACTAAATCCTCCAGACTGGTCCTTTAACTGATGAGTCTTAATCGACAACCGGTGTTGGGCAAGTTACTCAGGAAGTGTACTCTTTACTTATTACTCCATTAGAAAGTAATAACACTACTTTACCTCTTACTTGGTATCAAAAGCAATTAGTTACGTTACTTGTTATGTTACTTTTACACGAGTAAAGAAAGAAAATCAAATTGTATTCTGGCAACGCAGTAACGCTGCGAAACCTAATGTAGTAACTTTAATATAATTGCTCATTTTGAAGTTTTAACCCTTGCACTGCTCGTTACTGGGAAACGTAATATTATTACAGTAATCTATTACTGTAATAACGCGTTACTCCCCAACAGTGTCAACAACTGTTGCGATAATAGATAAATCGTTTCAGTAACATTTCCACCAAATTGTTTTTGGAAATAAAAAAACAGTCTGTGCTTCCAACTTCTCGGTGATGAGAGAGCTTTTCTTTGTCGTGTATAATTTTAGACTGAAAACGATTTTGGACATTTAGTCAGACATTTGAAGACGTCGCTTTGGGAAGTTGTGATTGTTTCCTCGATTGGATTGAATTTGAACAAGCCATAAAAATTGCCATTTGTAGTCTGTTTCTTTCCGCCTAATTTGGCAGAAGAAAATTGAACCAATTACCAATCTATGACCAAAGACACGCAGATTCATATGGTTAGGAGCAGGAATAGTTTAGGGTTATTGTTATTGTTTATATCTGTATGGATGTATGCGGTACAGAATTTCGACTAATCAGCATCAGTATCTAAAAGTCCCACATTGCCTCTCAGTTTAACGAACCATCCCCAACCCTCCCTCTGCTCCCCCTGTGTCAACACGCTCAGCTTCATCTGTGTAACTCTGCCATATGTTACCTGCTGGGATGCAAATGAGTTCAGCTCATTTGCATAGACATAATTCATGTCTGTTGATTTTGGCGGCGCTGCAGCTGAAAAAGTGTTTTTGTGGCGCCGCTGTCGGCTGCAGGGCTCTGGATGACGGCCGCTGCGTGGAGGAGTGTGCCAAGGGCAAGTTCCGGTCAGGTGGCCGGTGTCACCTGTGTGACCACACCTGTGCCACCTGTGTGGATGCAGGAGCTGCCAACTGTACCAGCTGTGACACCGGTGAGGCCTGAACGAGCACTTACACAGTATATAGTGTTTTTTGTTTTTGTGTGTACCACTTTCACTACAAAATGTGCGTGTATATATATATGCAGGATTTTTAAAGACGGGTTAACCTGCTAAAAGTAGACGATCGACTCCTTTCCAGTTACAAGGAGAAGAGTTTCTATCTTTTTTTTTTTTCATGTGTGTCAAGTTCGGCATCAGAAATGCACCAGACAAACACGAGACAGTCGAGAGCAGCACATCAGATATCAATATTTACTCCACGGTTGTCTCTGATCTGGTCTCCACTCGCTTCTGATGAAATATTCGCCTCTTTAGTTTTAATTGCTGCACTCTGTTCACCCGCTGCTGGATGACTTTGTGCTGTCTGCTGTTCGACGCTGGGAAGTTGAAGAATCCAAGGTTCAGCCAAAGTTCAACATCGGCGCTCTTCACACCGTAATTTTTTCTGTTTCTCCTCCAGATAAATTTGGAATGGAGCGATACCTGTACAAAGGCCAGTGTCTGGACGCCTGCCCCGAGGCTTTCTACCACACCAAAGAGAGAAGCTGTGAGCGCTGCTCGGACCACTGCCGGCTCTGCGCGAGCCCGACTCACTGCCTCAAGTGTAACTCGTCCTACTACGTGTCCGACGGAGTGTGCGCCAAGCTGGAGTGTGGAGAAGGTAAACAGGCTCACGGCGTCATTTAGGAGCTGGTTCTCACATGCACGTGTTGGGAAGTCGACTTCACAATTCAGTGTTGAGCTTCTCAAAGGATAAACTCAACCAAACATTACAATTCAGTCATTATTTACTGATGGAAAGTCAAGTGAGGCTTCATAGTTTTCCTGACTTTCTGATTTGACTTGCGGGGACGTTCATGTGAATTCTCCCAGCTGGGAACCCTCCGGGGGAGTTTTGTGATTATTCCGACACCACGTTAATGCACTTTAAGTGTCAAAGATGACCTTGTAAAGTGTTTTGCCACGCCCGTCCGTCATTTGCCCTCTCGCCCTCTTTTTCTGAATGTTTTCCTCTTTGTTTTGACGCTTGCATTCCCTTTTTTCTCCCAGGGGAGGTGGAGGATCCAGATTACGACGACTGCATGGCCTGCGAGGAGGGCTGCAGGAAGTGCGTCCTGTGTAAGTCACGGCTCAGAGGCCCAAATGAACGCTTGCCCACAGCAGAGCGAGCTCTCCTCCCAGTGTGTTGCCGACCATGTTCAGGAGTTTTTCCTGGTAGTTGCAGTTAAAGAGGAGAGCTGAGTTTTTTTTTGTCTGCTTTCAACAGATAACCCCAGGCATTGCCTGTCCTGCATTGAGGGCTTTTACAAGTAAGGCTGTGTGCCTCACTGTCTCCATGTGTGATCTCGCCTCTCTGCACCCGCTCTGCCTTTCAGTTCACTGCCATGCTAGAATAAAAAAGGGACCTTTTTTTTTTTTTTTTTTTTTGCTGTGTGTGTGTGTGTGTGTGTGTGTGTGTGTGAGAGGTAA
>OMLP01029111.1:10259-41522 GCA_900302685.1 Spondyliosoma cantharus | reverse complement strand
ATGCAGCTCAAAAATCTAGAATATCATAGAAAAGTTCAATGTTTTCTGTAACTTTCATATTATTCCACTTTCATTATACATAAAGTGAAATCTAGTATCCAGTATCGCAAAATATCAGAATAAGGATTAGGATAAAATAATATTTATAATAAAGACATGTCATCCCTCTGAGAAGTATGGTCATTTATGCACTCAATACTTGGTCAGGGCTCCTTTTGCATGAATTACTGCATCAATGCAGCGTGGCATGGAGGCGATCAGCCTGTGGCACTGCTGAGGTGTTATGGAAGCCCAGGTTGCTTTGATAGCCGCCTTCAGCTCATCTGTATTGTGGGGTCTGGTGTCTCTCACCTTCCTCCTGACAATACCCCGAAGATTCTCTATGAGGTTCAGGTCAGGCAGGTTGGCTGGCCAATCAAGCACAGTAACAACATGGTCAGCAAACCAGTTACTAGTCCTGCTGGAAAAGGAAATCCTCATCTCTATACGGTATGGAGATGCTGATTTCCTTTTACAGCAGGATCTGGCACCTGCCAACAGTGCTAAAACTACAAGTAACTGTGCTTGATTGGCCAGACAACTTGCCTGACCTGGACCTCATAGAGGATCTCTGAAGTATTGTCAAGAGGAAGATGAGAGACAACACCTTTTCCATGATATTCCATTTTATTAATGCACCTGTACCCAATAGGTTTAGTGTTGAGAGAAAACAGACCACCACTGAATATAATTATCCAGTAATTGGTAATATTTTTTAAGACTTAAATGATTATTTGACCATTGTCTGTTCTCCACTGTTTTCATATTTGCCGATATTTGCTTTCAAAGCTTTCTATATGGATGTACTTATATGTCGATATGTGCACCAATACTGACCCTATTAGGCCAACTGGGTCAGCCAGATTTGTCGAATCACTAATATGCAGTAAAAACTGCTTCTTAATCACTGTCATTATACAATTCAATGATTGTATCTTTATTCACTCGCATCAGACCTTTTGCTCAATGTCTTTCTAAAGGAGACCTGCAGTTTCACTTAAAAGTTGGTGCGTCTCTTGCAGTGAACTAAAATGTATTTGAAGTAACGCCAAGTAAATTGAGTCATCAAATCACTTTTATCTGACTCTTCTACTTGTCTTTAACTAGCTCATTTTAGTAATAATAATATAATAAGATAGCTTTATTGAAACACCAGCAGTTGAACACATCGGGCACTAGCCTTGTCAGCTAGCATTCATCATAAACAGCCAGTGAGCCTCCTTCATTGTTCCAACCTTTTTTAGATGAAACCGGGCTACTAGACGAAAGTCTTAACACTGGCGTCTCCATTACATCCCTTCAGTTGCTGTCATGGCAATAAATTAACATTTCTATGAACTGACTGCATTTCACAGTTAGGAAAACACCAGCTAGCTAATTCTTGTCTCATTGTTGACTGCTAAACATGGAATTCATGAAATTCAATGACCCATATCGCTACCAAGCTATACATAATACAGCTGTGGCAGTGCATCTGTATGGAATGTATTGTGCGACCACTAACTGGACATGAGACTCCTTGAACATTACTTTTTATTGCATTGTTATAGCCTTCTGGGTCTGGTATCCTCCTGATTGTGCTATGTATTGTGTCTCCTCTATTTGTATTTGATCTATTTATCTGCTGTCTCTTCTATTTGTATTTTTTAAATTATTTTATGGTCTACAGATGCAAATTAGCAGCTCCGCTTTAATCCGGCATATTTACAGAGATGTTTTCGATGTTCATTAATGTGCACTGTCCCTATCCAAAAATAAAGCATTTATTATTATTATTGTCTACATAAAAGAGATAATAAATATAATGAATACATTTTGAATGAACGAGAGCCCATTCACTGCAGGTGAGTGTAACTGAGATTCATCAAAAGTGATTATCAGTATCAACAGACTAATAATCAGTGTAGTATATCTCTATGGGCTACCTGCAAAGAGGAACAGGAAGTGTGCATGTATCTCCAGCCTACACTGGAGCTGGAGCTATTATGCAGTAGATCAATGACTCATCACATCCATGACCCTGAGCTCCTCAAATACTGAGCCACTCTGTTCAGAAAAATGACGCCATGACACAGAGAGATCAGATTCAGCTGATCTCTCCACATCTTCACCACATCCAGTAAAGTACGCTACACAGTTTTGCCGCTACTGTATCACTGCACTGCTGACTCGGCTGTCTAGGGACAAAAATGTCAAAGAGTCACTGCAGAGAAGCTTTTTGGCCATACTCACTGGAATGTTAATTTTTAAAATGGATTTGATATTTCCTGTCACTTTTTCCAATTATAGCTTAGACAAAAATCTATTCTATATCTATTCTTTTCCACGTTGTTCCTAATTACATAACTAAACCATGCCAGCTCAGTCGTCACTGAATTATGAAATAGCTCCACATGACCTCATCATCAATGAGCGTAAGATACTGTGGTGTGACGTGTTCAGATGGGCTGTCGCTGAGGGGTTGTTCACTGTTGCTAATGCTCAAGAGCGAACCTCCTCGGGTGAAAGAATAACCCCATCTGTGTCCTCCTGCTCCGTCGTTGGAGGAACTTTTGTTTGACCTTCATTCAAGCAGGCATGCTGATTTAAAAACAAAGCAGCTGCACGGATGATGCCGTCTAAATTAAGTCAATGTTCATACTGTCTTCGTCAAACCTTTTCTCTGGTGTCTAAGTGGGACGAACTTGCACACACTTACGTGCTCTGAAGCAACGGCTTGAAGTCAGAGTAAGGAAAGCTATTTTTATATCGAAGGACTGGAGAGGTGATGGGATAAGGGATCGGGAGGAGAGATATTGACTGGCCCCTCCCTGACAATCCTATGCAGTCAGTCAGGGCTGTTGCCACAGAGACGACCCTGTCATTATCGAAGCTGGGAGCCGTCCCAGCCCGCTGCTTCAGGGCCACATGCAGACCTTGCTTTCTTCAGTCAGACGTACAGATGTAAACAGGGAAAACACAAAGCTAAGCCTCACAGAAACACACACACACACATACATACACACACTTTACATTTGCTTACCATGGGTTGCTATGCCATTATCACCCACAAAGCCTTCAAGGACAGCACTTGAGTTATTTCAAGCTTCACAAATGACCCACGTCACTCACGGTGACAAAGCACCCGGCAAGGCCTCAAGTTTGTACTGATGAAATCTGCAAAGCTAATGTCATGAATCACAATGAAAACCACTGCTTCTTCCTCATCAAGCACACGCTGTAGATGAAAACCTGAAACTTTGGATTACATCAACAAGGTTAAATATTCTAATATTATTATAATAATATACATGTATATATTACTTACAATAGTGTGAATTAAATGGGTTAGGGTTAATGGGAGAGTCACTTACGTCACTACTCTGTAATTTACAGTGTCATCAGGGTGTTCTATATATTTGATATTGAATTGCATTTCATTAAAATGCTTTTGAATGTGCATCCTTAAGCAATGAGCAATTGTTTTTAGAAACGAAAAAGCACTGAGATAATAGGATATGCCTATTCAATGTTTAAAAGGGTACTCAAGCGATTTGCTGACTTTTTGTCCCTAGTATAAGACAAGTTTAAAACACACGGGATGCTACATTTCCCATAATGCAACTTGATAGCATCCGCTGTTGCCTGGCGAACATCGTTGTCCTTCAAACTCAACAAATCCGGCTTGACACAAAGGCTTTCTTTAATGAATTTGTAGTTTCCGGGCTGATCATCATGACATCATTAGGTCATTAGAGCTACAAAAGACATTATACAACTGTTCTCACCGGCTGAGTAAGAATCATCTTGAGTACTAAACTGATCACAGCAAACAGCTTTACCAGTTTCTCTACAGTCTTGTCCTTGCAGAACAGCTTTGAGGAGTCACGTGTAAGAACATGGACAGGCCATACTGGGACCAAAATGTCAGTGTCCCAACCTCTAACCCTGCAGTGCTCCTGCCGAGGACAATGCTGACAGTGTTTCAGTGAATGATGCTACAGCAGTTTTGTTCTTGGATCCGACACACAGTGAAATCTGAGGACCAAAAGAAGTGGAGAGGAACTACATGCACTTGTGGGATTTCTACACAGTGTGCCTTACTAAAACAGCTCCCTCTTTTGGTGCGTGTGAGTATGACATTCTCAGATGTGATGAATCACTTTTACAACTGTTGATGAGTAAAAGACAGACTTTTATTAAAAAAGGGGGGAGTATATGCAGAGGATGAAGGATGGTACAATATTCCACAACCTGTTATGTACTTTTGTTTGGTGACATAAAGTCACTGCTCATGTGTGGAGGTGTCTTTTGCTTGTTGAGTTGTATCCTACCTTTGGGGTTTCCATATCAGTTTCTTCCACTTCTTTTGCTTGGCCTATCAGTGAAGGTAAAGAAGAGTGAATGACAGGTTTTTGTAGGTTATCTTCTTTACTTTTTCATGATATGATTGTTGATGCTAACTGCATCTAATGTGGCTCATGAGTATCGATGCCTCTCAGCTGCGACACTTTCCAGAAGGCCTAATTACTGCTTATTGATAGTAAGCCAGGAAGTGGTTGGACATGAATTACCACATTGATACATTTTGCTCAGTGAAGGCTAGGGTTGCAAAGGTGTGACAATTTTAAATGGTAAGATATTGGTCTTAATTTAAAGTCTTCCTCAGAATATGTTAAATATTGTACTGGTAAAACAATTGCACAAGACCTCACATGGAGGTTCTAGTGAAGTAGTTATGAGAATGGACCATATCTGTTAAATGTAATTTAGGGTGAATGTGGTTTCTGTGGTAGTAGTACTCTCTTATATGGCCCATGTTAGGGACACGGCAATAATAATAAAAATAACTCTCAGGGTAAGTTATGTGTGGTTAATTTCCACTATCGGGAAAATAATCAATCAGGATAATTGTGAATATCTTCACATGAATGACTTGAAAAAGCTGTTAAACTCGCCTATGTACTGTCTCATTGAGATTTCCTGATAATTTAGAATTGCCACAAGGGTGGAGCCTGTATCAAAATCCTACGTCTGTCGCCATTTCTGAGGACACAGCTTGTCCACGGCATCCCAGACAAAAAAGCTAAATCAGATGTAATCAGGTCATAATATAGGTACTACTTTATTATTTAATATTAAGAGGGGTTTCACAGAGTAGTTTATTAGTCATCTATCACAACCACTTGTTGACACTGTGTACTGTTGTACACTAATCGTTCAGTTGAGATTTTAGCACAGTGCAGTAATAAGTCTTGGCCAAGTAGTTGTTGAATATGGCCACGCAGAATAAAACATTAATTAGTGCTTCATCATGAATGAAAAGGAGCCAATATGCTATTTATATGCATGCTAATAAGCAACATGTTAATGGTGAGCGCGTATACCCTCATCTAAAGTGTTGGCAAAACTTTTTATTTGGTGTTTCCTGTAGTTGGTTCAGATGAGTTTTTCCCTCATAAGAAAACAGAGAAGACCAAGTCACTTTCTGCCATCTCACTGGTTATATGATGAGCGCTCGACTTCGAATGAAAAGCCCTTACGTGGTTGTTATGTGTTCTGACATTTGCTATTAATCCTACTCTAATCCTGGTAATTTAAAACAAACAAAATTGTTTGAGGCTAACGTTTCACACAAAATTACGTGTGTTTGTGTGTGTATAAAGTGAAGCAATGGGTAATTGGGTTTGCAGAGTGCAGTCCTTTCACTCCGGTCGCTGCAGCCGCCAGTGACTCAATAGAGAGCGCCCACATGTACCATGAATCACTGTGATCAGAGGCCCTCAACCACTCCTCCATCTATTCAATCAATTCATTTTTGCTGTGGCACCTTATAATACATTTGCCTCTCCAGTCAGAGCAATTTCTTCCCACTCCTTTACCCCTGACTGAGCTTCTCAGCGCCTATCGGGATTTTTCTTTCAGCTGTGCAACACCTTTCTGCAGATGTTATGCCTATCAGTGAGCTAATCGAGTTTAATAGTTTCTCACTGAGAGAAATTGATTAACTAAGGACATTTCTGTTAAAAGATTAAACACACAAATGCATTAACATTTTATACAGCGCTTGATGCATTATAAACGCACCTTGTCAAAATCCTTCAATATTTGCCCAAGAGAACGGAGAGCTTGAAAGTGGATGTTTAAAATGACCGTGGGTGCTCTGTTCACTTATGATGCAGAGGAACAGAGGAAGCCCTATGTAAGAATAATCCATGGCCTCTTTGGATCAGCCAGAAGGGAAATAAATCATGGCTGCTACAGAGGAAGGCAATTCAGAGGAGACAGATTACAGATTACACAGCTTGATTTATGAAACCTGAAGAACAGACTTTCCATTAAAGACGAAATATGTTTAAGAAAGCCAATCTGGCACAGAGAATTGAATAGGCCTGTGGAGGTCTTTGGAGTTTAGTGTTAATCCTCAACAGCTCTATTGAGCTAAACCCCTGGATGGAGCTGATGTGTTCAGCATTGAACAATTGTGTTATGATGCTTTACACGACAGATGGATCTCCACCTACAACATATCTGAGTTTCATCCCTGTGGATATGCATCTGGATAAGACTGCTTATTTGCAGAGAAAAAAAACGCATTAAATGATGCCCTGCTGGGGCACATTTAGTGTGATCAGCAGGATTGATTTGCTGATGAACATATGTGAATTGTACTGTGAGTCACCAGAGGCCCTGTGATTAGTCAGCAGTGAGGGCCTGAAGACAGACACACGGCCCACTCAGATATATACAGTAGGGGCTGTAAGGTGATGTGAAAAACTACCTATATTCTTATACTTGCCTTCATATAAGTTCCCCAATTTAATACTTAGCACAATGGTTTAAATGAACCCCGGGCTCTTTATCTTGCAGACCTAAAATCCCCCCTGCCGCTAATACTCCATTAATAAGACAGTACATGAAGTGGATTTTGGACGTCTCTAAATATGATCACTGAAAGACAAAGTCAAGTCTAAATTTAGTTTAGCTCATACGATTAAATGGCATATGTGCATGGCACATCTCCTTGTGTAACTCTACAGTGAGGCAGATGTCCACCCAGCATGATAACAAGACCGTTCACAAAAGCGGTAAGTGAGTGTGCCAGTGACAGACAGATTTTCCACAGACAGGAGTGCTTAATGAATCACCTAGACTGAGGGACATCAACAGCTGGCCCAAAATACAGGCCGTGACTTGATAATGACTCAGGCTGAGATTGGTGAAAATCTTAAAATTAGTTTTATTTGTGGAAGAAGTTATTAAGACTAGAGAAGGCAAATAGCTGTAATTAATGCATCCAAAATTAGAGTCTGCAGATAAACAACCATATGTCCTGTTCTGAGGTTTATTTTTAAAGTATCTATAGCAGTTGTTCCCAAAGTGGGTGCTGTACCAACTGGCAAGAGATGCTGCAAGGCTGGTCCCTCCTGAACAACATTTAATCCCCTTAACACACTATTTACCTCAACTGATATTACAAATGTTCAAATGTCAAACTAGGAGACATTAAATACGCACTGTTGACTTGAACTCTTTTGAAACCAAATTTTAGGGCAATAATATGACCCAGTGTGTGTTTGAATGTGAGACTTAGTGATTAAATGGACAGTGCTGTCAAATCTCACTGACCAACAGCACTACAGTGGAGTTCATTGCCTGATCCAGCCCTGGTTCAGCCTTTGTGTGGCTGACCTCACTGCTGTTCACAGTATTCTTTATAAGACATATTTGAGTCATTTTTTAGCTTAAACATGGTGGTGGGCTGCTGTTAATACAATAACAATGATGGATGCTGTAGTTTTAAAAGAAACACATACTTTGAGCTGTTCTAAAAAGCAACAATTCGAAGAAAAGATGGGGAAAATGAAAAAAAAACAACCCAATAATATTCACAATACGTTCTAGCATTTTGAAGACACTGATATTTGATTACATTTTTTTTTTATCTCTGATCTCAAGTTTGCATAAATTCATATAATGTGCCTATTATTGAGTCACTGAGTAAAATGTGTACTGCAATTGTAAAGAATGTCTCCCTGTATGAAAGCTTGACACTATATGTAGGTGTGAAGCAGCAGACCCTCTTTTTTTTATTAAAGCATATGAAGTGAGCTATTATTTCATTGTCTCATAATAGAAATAATGAATCAAAGTGTGCTTGAGCTAGTAGCACTTCTTTTTCACATCATGATTCCTTTAAGGGCTAAAGATATAGTTATGTGAGGGTAACGCAGTAACACCTGCCAGGAGTATTTATCACGGACTGGTAACCTGAAGCAGTGCTAGGACTGCCCTGTATTCCCATCGACAGGCACAGTAAATCTAACCAAATTGCCCTTAATGGACCAGGGGAGCAGAGATCACTGTGGAGATTTAGGAGGCCCAGAAGCCAGCTGGAAAATCCCTTCAACTCAAACGCGTGTGTGTGTGTGAGATATATAGCAAAATACGGACATAGGGTGATTTATTCCACCATTCCCTGTATTCATCAGGTTAAGGTAAAGGCATGTGTATATTAATCATTTAGACATATTTCTCCTATTTGATTGAAATGCAGAATGAAGCAAAAGCTACCCAGTAGTCACTGAATACACTAATGTAAAGCCCTGCCACACCCACAAGAATGAAATATATGGAATAGCTAATGCGGCCACAGGGTTCTGTGCAGACTAGCAGTTCTCCCTGATGTACTCAATGTAAAAAAAAAATAAAAGCTTGTTACACATTTTACAACAGGAACAATGCAGCTTTAGATTATTCCCAATGTAAAATGCAGGGTTAAATCTTTTAACGCTACATTTCTTAAGCAAGTCAAAATAACTGTTGTTGACATTTTGAAAGTCTGCTTTACAGAAAAAAAGAAGCAGGAGCATTTTCTCAGCAAAGGTCACACAGAAAAGGGTACAGCTGCAGAACAATAACAGGGTCATCTCGGCTATGTGATTTATTCAGTGGAAAGCACATTAGCACTTACTTCAGTAGATAATCAAAGGATGATTATCAAGACAGCCAAAGGACGCATTCTGGATTATATAGTATAAAATGGATTAGCTTTACAGTTTTTCCTATTGTAGTAGTAGTTGTAGTAGTAGTATATATGAAAATATCCAGGGTGGGGTTTCTTATACAGTAACAGTGCAAATCAGAGTTATCAAAGTTATTAAAGGCATAGACTCATGTACATTTTTCCCTACGCATGTCAGGTGCCATGCTCTTTGACACTAAACACTAAAGATCACAGCATAAGAAAGTAACACAGCTGAAAAGAAAGGTAAGAGAAATCAGACCTGACCTTATGTTTGTGCATGGTGAACAGGCAGACACCATCCTGGCCTCTCTCCTGGCTCTCATGGCCTCTCTTCAATCACTGTCCCGCTGTCTCGTCGTCAGATTGTCACTTGTCCAGCATGCTTTGTCATCATCGCCAAGCCTCATAAAATCCCTCCGTGTCCTCCTCTCTTACACAGCACATCCAAAACCAGTCAGAGGAAAAATACTGTCTCAGACTGAAAGTGGCAAGCAGAGGTGATACAGACGACACTTGTTCAGCTGAAATGCCTGCTCACGAGCCGCAAGACTGAGTAGAAGCCGCTATCCTGATAGAAATATCTCTAAGCCAGTGTTCTCCTCCTTTGCCTGCATCACCTCACATCTGCTTCGCTGAGCCATAGATGAGCAGTTGTACGAGGGAGGACGGGTCAAGGATGCGAGCACTCTGATTGGCTGGCGGGCCATGGTGTGTGTGTGGGGGAAGGTCCCTTTGGCTATGCTTGATAAGGGTGGTCCTCTACCTCCTTTCCTCGTTTGCCTCCCTGCTTTATCAGCCTCCCTCCCCTGCTCTCTTCTCTGTCTCTCCTCCTCTTCCTCCTCCGTCTTCTTGTCTGCGCTACAAGCTGCAGGCATGCATCCGCGGTCCTCGACTATAAAGCATCACGGCATCTGTGCGAGGAGCAAAACCAGCGATATGTCGGCTGCACGCTCACACATACACAAATGAATATGGAGAAGGGATAGCAACTGCGTCATGAATTCACAGCATCTTGCAGACAGAGACAGCCCTGGCAAAGCCAATGACCTAATTTAAGCAAAAATCTCATTTACATCTAGGGCTGCAACTAATGATTATTTATCATTATCGATTAATCTGCCGATTATTTTCACGATGATTTATCTAATCCATAAAATGTCAAAAAGCCACTCTTGCTATCATGAATGACAAAGAGCTACAAATCCTTAAATCAAAGAAGCTGAAACGGCAAGTGGTTAACAAACATTTTTGCTTGAAAAATGTAATTTTTCAATATTAAATTGTATTTACAGGTCTTAGGGAGTATTATTATTGCATATGTGAAAAAGTAGAATAAAAGCTTTTGCGGCTCCAGAGGAAGCTGCATGTAATCTGACAAATTGCCTCCAGTGATGTCACTCAGTGGCTAAATTGCATTGTGAGTAATGTATGCTCCAGGTTTTGGAAAGGGAGAAGAATGTGGGGAACAAAAAAGGTGGTATCTCTGGTTCTATTTTGATCATTTTCATCATCACCGCAACCTTTTTTTGATGTGCTGATATAATTTGGTGTGCAACTACATGTATCATGGGGGGAGATTGCCCAAAGCAATCAGATGCGAAATAAACACAATACTATAAGATTAGAAAGAAAACAAAGCTGTAGACGTACCCATGAAAGGCTAATAAAGGGAAACTGTTGCCTTGTCATATGAAGCATTTAGACGAAAAGTATGTGTAATATGTGTAAATATAAATACAAATGTTGTGAGTAGAAATTCCAGAGTGTAGATAACAACAGATATGTGGAAAATTTCAGTAAAGTTTCTGATTGGAATCCAGCCAGGCTGGATAATAATAATTTCAAGTCTCTCAAAATATGCTTTCTTGGGTCGATAATGCTCGACTCATCCTTTCCTTGTCTGAAAGTCATCCAGAACATGAAATTGGGAACTCGTCAGTTCTGTGGGTATCATTTACTCCGTATGTTGGATCCTTGCTTTCTGAGGCTCCTGCACAAAGTAAAGAGTGAGATCAGATTATGCTGACCTCCTTCACTGTAAGATCATGTCTCAAACCACCGATGATGATCAATAATCCAGCAATCGAGACGGCGGAAGAGCAACGCGGACAGAGCAGAGAGCAGAGACAGAAAAGGCAGAGAGTACAATACAGTGCTGTTTGGGAGAATCTCAGCAGCACAACTCTACAATAACCATTATAAAGACAAGATCAGTTACTGTCACATTAGTCAACTCAGGAGCCACTTATTTCATCAGCCATGGAATACATCACAGCTTCTTCCTGCCTGTAGACAAACTGACAACAAACGGACTCTCCTTCCAAACATGCAAACTCCAGAGTTTCCAAAAGCACTTGCATCCTGCTCGCTTAATCCAGCCTGAGGGCTTTCTGCATGCATTATTTACAGTTGGCTTTATAACAAACCGAGGATCGATCTTGTGAAGTTTGTGTGACTCATGAGCACTTAGGAAATAGCTGCAGTAGGGTTACAGGGGACACAGGGACAAAACATTGTACAAAAGATGTGTGTTGTGGACAAGCAAGACGGAGATGTTTTTATGTTATATGTTATTATGTGCCTTGTATGTCAAGGATGGACGGCATATTGATTTGATATTATATAAAGAGACAGATGTCATATGGGATTCTGAGTACTGTATTGCATGAAAATGACATTTGCACTGTGTGAAAGGCTGCTGAACAGTTAGTCAATTGTGTTCTGTTAGTGTGATCATGTGTTCATTATATCAACACCTGCCAATATTTGCATTTTCACTTCATGGGTGGCTTAAACTAGTTAACCATTCAAACCCTTAACTTTTGTTCCACCCTGAGGACATCTTAATACTGAAACATGTATTCCTGATTTTCTCTCACTTCACTTTCAATTACAATTTATTATTATAAAAAAATATTTTAAAAATAATGCTGAACAGGGGGCTATGTGTGCATTCTTCCAATGAGGAGGACTGTCAGAACATTCACTCTTCAGGTAATCTGGCACAAGTGTGAACCCTGTTTGCAGAGAATTAGCTCATAATGCACAGCATAATTTAGATTTTTTTCATTTAACATCTTTAAAATCACATCCAACACATCTTTTATGATACAGAATACTTAAATAATGAATTGTTTCTGATCAGAAGAAAAATCCTCAGTTTGTGACCTAGCACATATTTCTATTTTCAAAAATGTACTGTAATTCCAAAGTAGATGTAATGCCACCAAATCATGCAGGTAAAAGTTTTTTTTAACTCAGATCAAGCGTATAGGACCTTTGTCCCTTCAGTAGACAAATGTGAAATGTAATGTCAAATACACTAATCATTCTGTGCTATGAAGCTGAAACAACCAAACACATCTTTGCATGAGATTAAGTGATGACAACACACTTGACACTCAAACACAAAAAGAAGCACCACTTCACAGTCTACTACTTCCTGACTTCCTGTGACATATCACACTCAACATTAGAAAACTGACTCACTCTTATATGAAAGTGGTTTTTCAAACCCTGCAGTCCAGACGTCAAGTGATCTGACTTTTAGTGAATATGTTCTGTCTTTTCATTCAGCAGCAGTAGAATGCACAACTACTGGCTTGAGAAACAGTGTACTAAAACAAATCTTACATTCACTGTTAGAAAGTTATTTACAGAAGAAGACGTTTATGTTTTATTCATGTAATTTGGCAACAGGAACAGACTTTATGATGACGTTGCCCTAAAGGGACAAATGAGGCAGTGGTGTACACAGTCAATACAAACTGTGGTCAATACACCATGTCTTGGTTGTGTGTTGGACTTACAGAGACTCCTATTGGTTTGAAACCAGTCTGCTAGTTAACCAACTCGCATGACTGACCACTCAACGCATACCAAACCAGACACACACAAAATAGAGTGCACACACACACACCACTCAACTCAGAAAATGCACCAGTCAAACACCACTTCTTCTGACTGATCACTCACTCACCCGCCAAAAAACGCTTTCATGGTTATGGCCTCGTAACAAGCCCATAATATCACTTCTCACTGTCATAATTACTCTTAAACAAAGCACAATAAGTAGGCAGGGCTTCGACACAGACATCAACCGGGAAAATTCTACCGTCCACTCATGCACACATACAGAAAAACACGCAAACGCACACGTAATAAAAGCAGATATTAACAGCAAATCAATGGAAAATCCAGGTAAAAGTTGTTGTCCCTTATTTATTTCATGCTGTGATAAATCAGAAAAAATTCAAGTCCTTCTCCACTAATGTTAGGCATGGAGGACCAACTATTCATAATATCCCCGTCCCAACATTTCTCATGCGCGGCACCATTGATTAAATCCATCATCACCTGTCACTCACCTTTTCAGCTTGTGCCTTGGACCCCTTTCCTGCGGGACTGGCACAGCGCCTCTTGTGACACAAAGCCCTCACACCCTGAGGAAAGAAGTGTCCGTGGCCACAGTGTGTGTCTGTCCACAGTGCTGACCTGCCACCGGCTGCCTAACTAAAAGACTAAAAACTCCACAATAGACCCAATAGACAATAGTGTTCGGCTCACAAAGCCCTGTTTGTGTCTGATGTTGTTTGTCCAATAAAAGCAAACAATGGCATTCCATGGCTTGCAACTGTATTCACTGCTGGCCTCTCCCGATGTAAAGCGCATTCAGACACCTTGGTTGGGGGACAAAGCCGTGAATCTGTGTCACATGTGGGGTGGGCGGGACGGGCCAAATGGGGTGACAGCAGGGCCGGTCCCACAAGCCCCGCAGCATGGGATGTACAGTCACACCTTTCTAGGTAAAGAAAAAGTGGGTGGAAAACAGACTCACCTGATTTTGTCGGCTGCACTGTCAGACCTGCACAGGAGGAGAGAGGAGCGAGGATTCAGTTCTGTGGCGCTGAATCGATCCGAGTTCAGTTCAGCTTAGATTCACTGTCATATTATGTACTGCATTACTTCTTCAAATACCACTCACAATAGAAACAATTACAAAATCAGCAAAATATTTACAGGATGGCACTATATTTACTTTTCTAAACAGTATAAATGATTAACAAATGGTTTATAACACATTATAGCCTACTATTAAAAGGTGCAATATGTGAGAACATCTGGCAATTCATGCTCCAAAGAAATAGGGGTGCAGCGAATCACCAGAGTACCCACTACCTGTAGCTGCAGTTACAGTAGCTAGTTAGCTCAGTCAGCTGTGCAGCTAGTGGTCCTGACTTGGGGGGAGTGTTGGTCTTGTTCACACCACCGCTTCAGAAGCTTTGGTAGGGGCTAGCTGGTTAGCATACTAACTTCAGTATGTAAGTCTGAAACACAATACATAGACATCTTTGACACATTATGAAAACTGATTTAGTTATTCTGTTGACAAGTTTAGTCATTTCTAATGTTTGATCTAATATTCTTACATATTGCACCTTAAAGTAATTTTAAGAAGAATTCAAGAATTGTTTGTATCGTCTTTGTGAAGTCTTTGTAGATGCAACTCCTTCTATGAAGCATCCACTGTTATATTAGTAATTAATTAATGTCTGATAACAAGGTAACCCTTTATATTAAACTCCTTATAATAAGCCTTAGTTAATAGCTTATAAGTCCTTATAATAGCATTACAAACACATTTATGTTTTTCATTTACAGCTAATTAGACCTTAGTTAATAGTTTTTTCACTGGAGCAAACAACAAACAACATCTACTTTATATACCATTTATAAAGCAATTATTAAATGTATAAACAGTTGCAACTTTATAATGGCCATCCAAATAATATTCAAAGATCAACTACAGTATTTATGAACCACTTACAAAGTGTTATGAACATTAGTTGCAATCATACAAAAAACAACTGCTTAAATATATTTATATATAATTATAGCGTCTTACACATAATGTCATTGTTAAACCTTGCCTAAGTGTGTTTGTTGCTTTGTTAGATATTATTATTATTATTAAAACATTCTTTATTATGCACTTATCAACATTTCACTGTGCTTTTTCTCAGCTACAGATTGAAGCTGAAAACCATGAACCTAAAATTATTTAATTTAACTGTAAGGAATTGTTCAGGTGTGTAATTTGATATTAATATATTATATCATTTAAGTGTTATATAGCATCATTTAGCTTTAATAACTGTTAATAATCAATTTATAAGTAAAAATACCATTATAATGATTGAGAAATAGGTTGGAAGTATCTTCGTGCTTACACTGTAGAGTTTTATACAGTACTGTATTGTTGTTACACCTACTAACATACCGCTCTATTCTGAGGTCTCTTCTGTTCAACACCTAAATGCTGCCACTAGCTCAGATTAAATAAAACAACAAACTGTCCTACCATAATTATGCAGATGATACACAGATTTATATAACAATATCACCAGGTGATTAATGGTCTCATACGAGCACTGAGTAATTGAACAAATCAATGACTGGATCTGCCAAAAACGTATACAGTTAAACATCGATACAACTGTAAATCAGACAAAGAAGAACCACTAAATCTCAGTGCTCAGCTGACTTTTGTCTCAGCTGGACTTACTGTAGAAAACCTGTCCAATGCGTTTGTGGGTTCAACTGGTGTAACACCTTACAGATCTCTCTAAAAAGTAGATCAGACAGCTGCAGCTGATTCAGAACACTGCTGCCGCTCCAGTTCTCAGGTAATGACACTGGTTTCCTGTTTGTCAAAGAATAGATGTTCAAATGCTGTTCTTGGTTTCTACAGCACTGAATGGTTTGGGGTTAATATACATGTCTGACCTGCTGTTACGTACTGAACCATTCAGAACCTCTCAGGTTGTCTGGGATAGAGTTCCCTTACTGTCAGTCAAAAACAAACACTGAGAAGCAGCATTTAGATTTTATGCACCACACATCTGCAGCAAAGTTACAGAAAACTTGAGATCTGCTCAAATACAGTTTGTTTGCTTTTCTGTTTGACACTGCATTTTATTAAATGAAATGTAGGACCCATCCTAAGCTTCACTATGGCTGTCTTATTCCATTTTAGTGCATTATAAACTTCTATTTAATTTGACACTGTTTAAATCCTATTTAATTATGTATCTCACTTCATTATATCTTCTTTTATTACCTTGTGTAATAACACCATGTGTTTGAAAGATGCTACACAAAAAACTTGCCTTGCTTTAAATGGGGGAATATGAGTCTTGCATGCATTTAATAGACAACCTCAGGTGAAACACTGCAATTGCACTGCGCTACATAAACATATACACAATACTATAAATTGACCCACTGAGGGCATGTCTCACAATGTGTGATCCCGATTCACAACTCGCATTCATGTGCTGCGTCATCTTCACTGATGACTCATATTACACTGTCTCAGCAAAGTCACATTGTGATATTACATAACCGTATCTGCAGTTATAGTGGGGGAGTTGAACTTAGTAGAAGCCTTGGATGCAAACACACATAAATGACTGCAAATAAGCAAACTTGCCCGCACGTCTTCACTCCCTGAAGCACCGCAGATGCCCAGAAAATCTGGCAGAGGCAGCCAGAAATCACAGCTAGTGGTACACATTAGCCTGCTGTTAATTCACCAGAAAACGCAGCTGCACATAGCACACTGAGCAAACCGCAGCACACAAGACAAACAGGCAGATGCGGTGAGAGAAAAAAACCAAGCTTGGCGCGCACGGAGGCGGCGAGACACGTAGAGAGGCAGCGGTGCAAGAAATGCAGCTGTTTTTACCTGCAGAGGAGACATGACATTCCGTGCCCTCTAAAGCCGGCTACAGAACGCTGCTCTCCCTGCAGCTGCTGCAGACGCCCCTCACTAGCTATCCCCAGCACAGCAAAGAGAAGAGCAGCGAGAAATCCCATAGGTTTGACAGATACCGCTTCCTAATTCGAGCAAGTGGAGACACTGAGCGAGGAGAGTGCGCGGGAGGGAAAGCCAGAGAGAGGAACATGGGGAAGAGTGCAGGACAGAGAGAACGAGTGGAGGTGTAGTGAACAGTAGACAGAGCAATGAGAGCAAAGGCAGCTGAGTGGGTGCTTATTACGAGGCTAGACGAAGAGGATTCCTACACATTTTCTGTTTCAGTTCTACTTTTATCAGAACGTTCCTTCAACATTTTCGGATGACAGAACTTTACAATTCAAGGTCAATACCTTTGCCAAGAGCTGGAAGGGGTTAAAGTTGGCCGTGATTTGGTGCAAAAGCTGTCCTTGGTCCAACAATCAGTTTAAAGTTTTACACTGATTTAGATCAGATACTTCAGTCATTTCATACACCCTTTTAATTGAGTCAAAATAACTTCACTTCATTATCATAACTGCATTTATGTGCTGGTGGTTAAATTTAAAATCTACAAGCTTTTAGCTGCTAAACAGTATTAATCCAGGGACGATCCTCAAAAATCCTTCCTCAAAAACACAAAAACAGAACTAATCATAGACCACAATCAGGACTGTATCTTTAGGATACTGTTAAATATCTGGACACTGACGTCTTTCATCCTGTGTTAAAACTTCATTGACCCTAAAATCTAGGTTGTAGGACAAGCAAGAATAATGACCCCTGCATCAGCACACTTATAATGTGAATAAGAACTATTTCAAGGCAAAATGAATATATCTGAAAAATACTGTAATCCAGATAGTTCTACTTTCCTGACACATCCTCCTCCTAATCCCCCGGTAGGCAAGACATCACTCGCTTAGTTTCCTTCTGGCTACATGACTTCACTGCAGGTATAAGGTATAAAACCGCATATCACATCCCAAGACACCAGGCACACACACATACTCACACACATACATGCTTAAAACAGACACCTACACACACCTACACAGCAGTTTAAATGACTGATTAGATGTCCAAGCCCGTCACTGGTGCCCCTGTGACAAATGCAGCATGTTCCAAGGGGATACAGAGCTAATGATACTGCCTGTCTCTCAACTATAGGGAAATAGAGGCTGTAGGAGTAGTTACACATACTATTAAATAGGAAGATACCTTAAAAAGTTCAGTTCAGACGGTTCATACTGACAAAAAGGCTTTTTTTGTAATATACCTTTGAAGTACACAAGTCCTCTATGCTCTTTTCTCCTCATCAATGTCATGTCATTGCTTCATTTGCACAGAATAAGTCTCTTCCAAGACAATCATGTTAGCTGACCAAAGGCTTGAATTTGTTTATGAAACAAGAAATGGAAAACAATTAAAATCCACCACAAACACACAGAGCCAGGTTATGTAGCAAAGCTTTTGAGCACTAATATGAAGAGGAAGCGCCCTCTGGTGGAGAATGCATGCAAGTAAGGGAAATTAGGGAATACATTGACATTTTGAGTTGATTATTCCTCCCTGTAGCATTAATCTAAACGTGACCTGGTAGACCAGACATAAAAACTGCCCTTGGACTCATTGTAACAAAGCTATAAAAAAATATTGAACAGTTATAACATTTGCTGTATATCTCCAACATTCAGTGCCTGAGTTTCAAGTCACATTTTCATTAATTCTTTGAATCTCTCTTCTGAGAATGAGGCCCAATCAGAGATAACACTCACATGCACAAATAAAAACAACAACAAACACATATCGCTCACCTCTCCTCTCGGATTAATGGAGTCAGGAAGCGAGAGCTGTCATCTTCGTGGCTGCTCTGCAGGCTGCTCTGCTGACTGCTCTGCTGGCTGCTGCATGGCGAGAAAGAGATGTGAGGCTGTCAATCATTACGGCATGGTTGGTTGATGGTGCATGTTCATTTCATCTTGTGTTATCCAAGGAAAAGGCTAATGTGAGTAATCTCATGAATCAGGGATTTTAGCTCATCTATTAGTTACTGTGTAAACTGCCATGAAATGTTACGCTAGGTGACAAACATATATGGCATAAATAGACCTCCTTGTATAAACTGAACAATTAGTTTTACAAACGCAACATATATAGAGGAACCTGCAGGGAAATGTCACAGTGTCTATCATAAGCTTTTTGTTGCTTGGCCAAACATTAGCAATTCAAGATCCTGCATCAAATATACACAGTAACAATCAAAACTATGTGGCAACTGCCAATATGTACAGTATATGGCATGTTGGTCCGCATAGTGGCAGAAGTCCTGTCCTGAACATGCAGGTATCAAGTAATAACACTAGAGGGGGCTACATCACATGGGCTATGCAAGAGATAAACCTTCTGATAATACGTAAGAGGGTTACAGGAGTGTCAATGAATCATTAAGTCATTAAAGAAGGTTTGAGAGATGTCTGAGTGCAATTACCATACAAAAAACGATGCTAGTTACGAAGTTAGTTAAGTAGATTATTGTTAACTAGTTACTGTAAGATGCACACATGATTGAGATTACTTGGTTGTCAATGAATCATTTCCCTTTATTTTCCGATTCTCCTGTCATTCCAGGAACACTTTCCAGATTAAAGCCGGTCTGTTGGGAAAGTTTCTTCATTAATTCCCACTCTAACTCCACAGGGTGCTCTAATCTGATTCCAACAGTAGCAGTGCTCTACTTGAGGATGGAGGGAATGCTTGAGCCAATTTTGAGAGTTGAGGTTATTTTGGTATACTAAGGATGCTCCACTTAACTTTGTGCCTGAAATGCTATTTTATCTTAAAAGAGGTAAAACAATCTCTTCAATATCAATATCTATCTTTACCCACTTAAACTAAATAATACTGAATAAAAATTATCTCAGCTGCTTGGCAAATGCATTATGCTTCAAAAGATTTCAAGTTTAACTCTGAGTAAGAGTCAGCTTCAAACAGTGTTATACTGAAAATGAGCGGCGTGCAGAGAAATATAGCTGCATTTAGGTTGAAAAATGCTATATTACAATGAAAAAAAGACTGATGAAGTAAGAATTTAAGTCCAGCGTACATGTCATTCCTACATTTGGGCAGCTGTTATGGATCCATATCAAAATGATACTGCACATGTATGCTGACTCAGGACAAAGATAAGATTAATGCTCTTAAAAAGACTCCGCACTGAATATCATCAGGGGACTCATTAAGAAACTGCTGACTTTTCACCAGCACACAGAAAAAATAATATTTTTTTGTGGAATATCAGTGGAGCTCCACTCCCTCATATAACAGCTCCAGTCTCCTCTGCAGCAGGTGCGGCGTGTCTGCAAGCTGTTCTCCCAGAGGGAAGACAGGTGTGCTGTACAAGCAGATGTGTTAGATTGAGTTTATTTTCGAGTAAGAGTTCGTACGTGCTTCCCCGTCTTTAAGCGGTGTGTTCATTTGAAATCAAGAGGACAAAAAGTTGACACGTGCACTGAATTATTCATGACTCATAAACAATTGATATGCCCTTTGAATATGATAGCGAGGAGGCAGAACTAAACACTGTCAATTGTAATGTGGAGTTGCCGTGACAACAATCTACAGTGCCCAGTAAAACCCCCACAAATCATTCAGAATTTGCATAAGTTTAAGCATCACATTATCTTCCAGTCACAGACTTCGAGCCTTTAAATATGTGGCTGTCATTGATGTTTATATATTAAAAAGTTGTTTGAACTGATACTGTAATTTGAAATAAATCAGAACCAATGACATTGTGAGATGCCTAAAATGTGATGCGATCATCATTTCTAAGGTGATCGATGGTATCTTGTCACTCTGAACCAAGACCATTCTGTTGAAATGGTTAAAATTGCAAAGATGCTTTTTCATTCTTTATAAGACTATAGAAGCTGTTAAATTGCTCAACAAGTTCTCAACTGACAAGTTATTGAAGCTACATTTCATCATCTTACTGCTTCTGCGATGAAACAATTTGAAGAACTTGCAGGCTTATTAACATTTCTTCAAATGATAACTACGCGAGCTTGTGTGTCTGAAATATTTAAATGTTTGGGTGAGGTGGAAGCAGTGAAGCCTGGTGAAAGATACTGCACCACTTCCTCAAAATAGCCCTGCTCTTATCAGCCCGCTGAACAGCAGATTCCACTGTGTCTGCAAGCTTCCACTGTTCCCAATCTTACATACAAACATTGACATTTCACACATCCTGTGTGTATCGGTGGCGTGGACTGGATGCGAGTGACACGTAATAAAACAATGCAACATCGAGGACCAGGCTCCAGTTGCGGTCAGAGCAGAATAAAATCAGAAATATTCTCATGATTTTATACCCAATCGGAAAAGCTTAAACCAATCACTACATTCCATAAAGTATTTCAGATAATATCTCCATCATCTGAATTAGCCTACTTTTACATCAATTAATTTCTGACCAGATTTTAATCATTGCTGGAAATCGTCATGCATCTGATGCACAGCAGAATAAAAAATTACATAAATCGGTTAAAGCTTAATCAAATGTGTCTGAACACCAACAGTAATTGTACTGTCCCCATGAGCAGAACACCATGTTAACAGTGCTCACACTGCACACAATGAATATAATGACAAGCTGTACTATACGTACGCACCAACATTTTTTCAGGAATTTGAACCAAAAAAAACCCCAGACGGTCAAAGTGCTGGGCAGCCATGAGTGTTATCTTTGCTGGAGGTAAAGGTCCAGCATCTGTGAAGCTGACAGAAACGCCTCAGCTACAAACAATGTAATCATTACACGGGCTTGACACACAGCACTGGTGTTTAAGATTTAGTCACACAGTCAAAACTTTTGACATTTTCCTTATGCTACTTTTGTCAGTATATAATCAATTATCATCATCTCAGTCAGACTTAAACTGATACACATACAAACATTGGAATATTTCAATAAAATGATTTAATATATATGGTATATAGTCCAGGCACAATCCCCACAAGCAGCAGTGGAACAAACTGCATACATTAATCAACAACTTAAATAAACTCTTTAAGTACTATCACTTGAGTCAATTGCGTATTCAGATTTAAAATTCACAACATGATTCATAAAAATAAAATGAAAATCTGAAAAGTGGTTTCCAAAAGTTCTTCTCCTTAAAGTTTAAAATAAATTCCTGTTTTGTAGAACAAGGCATTTATACTGTATGGTGAGTTCAACATTGATGCAGTGTCACTTTGATTTTGCCCGTTCCACTTCGTACGGCTGTTTGACATGTGCACATAAGAACACATCTGCAGGTAACAGTGAATAAAATAAGTATTATTTGAACATACTTTAGCAAAACCACGTAGTCAGAAAACAATACACCTCATCAATCAGTCATTGGTGTCAAATAAGGGAAATTAAAAGATAGCTCACCTCAATAACCAAGCCTGAACTATTTGTGCAGTCAGGGAGTCAGACATCATTTTACCTATTGTAACGGTAATCTTTGTATTTTAAAGTCTAAAAAGTCAGCCAGACAGCTGCAGCGTATTTCAGTCCTCACTTCAGCCAGTATGCTTCCTCAGTGCTTGTTGAATGGTCTAAAAGGATATGAAACCCCCTCACACCACGCTTATTTGACGTCAGGATGGTTGGGAGGGCTGCAGCTGTCAAATTCTAGGAACTTTCCGAAATGGACAATCTGAAACCCACACCCGCTTCTCATTGTGATTGGTCACCAGGTGAGAAAGTATGCAGGGTCTGAACTTTATCCAGCTCACTTTATTTGTTACACAGCTACTTCTATCACTGCTCACATGTCAACCAAGTGTAACATTAAAAATGCTTTCCAGGAGAAACTGTTCAACCATGTGTACCATTACTCCAATATTTTAAACATTTGCCACCATTTGCCCTTCTCTGTGACTAGAATGGGGAATTACAGAGTAACTCACTATACGATTCACAACATGTTGCCCACAATAACGATAGCATCAGGATAAATTCTGTGATGATCAATACATCGCAAGATAATCATCTGGCATTACATCACAACATCTGTCTAACTGAAGAATACAAAATACCCTTAAAAAGGCAAAGTGCAGGAATGATTTGTTAATCCACTGCTCTGTGGTGTCAGTGTCATAGAATTTGAAATTAACTGAGATGAAACAATGTATACAAAGTGCAGACAGTCTTAGTGCCTCTTTGTCACACACTGACTGCAACCTGTCCATGCCCGCATGTGCTATCATTCCAATGAAACCGGCAAAAAAGCCGAGCTGCCAGAGAGCAAAACAGTCCTGGAGTTAGAATGTTTAAAGGATGGATACAACCACGGCTCGCTACAATCTTTTCGATCCGCGTAAATTAAGTTTAACACAAGTTTACACCACAAAGAGTTATGGAGTAACTTGTCTGGGAAGTCAAGCTGTCAGAAGAATCTTTTTAGATCACCTGCATGTTCTGATAAAAAATATTGTTAATTGGCACTAGTGTATTGATAATTGTATCGATAAGTATCGATTTTTGTCCCACCCATGACCAATGACGGTTATCTTTTCACCTTGTTCACTATAAATACCTTTGAGTTTTTTAAGTAGTTAGTTCTGTTTAAGTGTAACCCGGCCCAGAGTCCAAGAAAGTGGAACACATCATCCAAGTCTTCAGATCTTTGGAGAATGTCTTGTCCTGGGCATCAGTAAGACAATCAGCAGCCTTGTCTCTAACTCTATTAAGTTCAGTAAAACTTTTCTGATGATTCTGCCCTTTATGAAATTAAACTGGGTGTGTTGATGTAGACAGTAACTGCACTATATTTCTTATTCCCCTGTTTGTTCTGCTGCATACCATTTTAGCTTCTTATCGCATTTATTATTGTGACAAGCACCTTGAATTGTTGTTGAAAGTCTGTATATTAATAAATGTGCCTTGCCTTGCATTGCTGCAGGTGTAGCTAATATTAGAGCAACATGAGCTGAACCTTATGTACTATATGCTCACAAATTATCATGCTCCTTACTCTATATGGCTATAAGACCAGAGCCAATGTGCATTCATGGCACTATTGTGAAACTAAGTACATTAATAAGAAAATAAAGACACCCAAGGCAGTAATAATAAACGGATGTGAGCAAAAGTGCTGACATTAATAAGAACATATCTATGTGCGAGGATGCATAACAAGCAGAATTTGTCATGTAAAGTGGGACACCATGTACGACTTAACTGAAGATAAACACACAGATCTGGATTATTTATGTCACTCTTATGCTGCTTTAAGCCTGTAGATTTTTTATATACCACATGCAGCTAGTAACAAGCAAGAGCTTGAGGAGGAGCCAAGTCATCTTAACGTCACAGTGTGGTATTAAGCTGAGGAGCCCTTGTTAGAACAGTCCACATTACACCCTGAGAGGGAGCCGGGCTTTACTTATGATGTGCTGGATAATGACAGTGTTTCACACTCAGGGATTCTGTTGGGGTTATGGGCTCGTGCCTCTGGAGAGATGGTGTCTTCCACTCAGACAAAGATAACACATTGATGGAGTGTGTAATGAACCTGTTCCTGGCAGCCATCTGTTACCAGTGATAACTCATAGGATGCAGCAAAGACAGAGGAGAAATAACAACCAGATATTCAATTTGTCATCTCTTAGAACTGCACTTGTCCAAAAATGGCTAAAAATGACTGAAGTGGGGCACATCAGACCAATTTTCCCGTCACTAATTAGAGTACAATGAATCAAGCAAAAGATCAAAGTGAAATTGATGTACTGCATGAATTCTGCAAATGGAAAAAAATGCTCAAGTTGACAATATTTTTATGACAGCAACTCAGTGAAGGCTTTAAGCTCAGCACATTATCTTATGGCAGCAGAGAGTGCTCCAGACTCATGAGGTAAAAATACAATCTAGACTTCATTTAGTGCTGCAACACAAACACACACGCTCATAGAGTAAACTATCAAAAACCTTTTGAAAAACTTTATCTAATACGAGTAGTATAATTGAACGTAGTTCATCCATGATCCGTATGGATCCTACACCTAGTTTGACATGCATGTGAACCTGGGATTTAATTCAAAACATAAACATGATTTTTGTCTTTTTTGTTTGGTTATGCAGTCAGTGACTGAGGGTACTTTAGCATTAATAATTCACATAAACTGAGCTGACTACTGAGTTACTTATGAACTTTGTAAACAGCATAAATACATAAAGGAAGTATGTCAAAAACAATCTCTCTCCTTGTAAAAGGCAGTGTAAGAACCAACAGCTTATAAAATCTAGACAGTTGCTCTGCTTCATTAAAGCAATATAATTTGTTTACAGTCACATTGAACACTGATAAAAAAGCTAAATAAAAAGTCTGGATATTCAGTAAGGTAATGTCAGGATATGACATCTCCTGCCACGATGTGGGGGTCGTTTGTCCACTTTAGTATAACAATTACGGTAGTACTGAATATTTCATATATTTTAAGTTTTGTGATCCTTTGCACCCCTATATAAAACATGAACTTTATTTTGGCATACTCATTAAGTTATCTTTGTAATACATTGGTCCCTCTACATAAGTAACTCATAGAACCATAAATACAGTTGTTCGAGTCTGTAAGATTTTGTAAATTTTCATCAGCTTTGTAGGGCTTCATTGAAATCTTTAGTACAGTACATCCAGTTACAATAATTTTGTTACTGTCACATTATGCCTAACCTTAACTCAGACTGACAACTGAACATGTTGCATAACTATTCCAAATACATTTTGTCCTGCATTTTGTTATTAACCTTGAATCTGCGAAAAGTCACATTACTGGAATTGCTAGAATACTTTAAAGGGTCTGATGGAACTTTATTGACCCCTATGACCTTTCATATACTGTATCTTTGATGCCAGTCTATCTCACAACAATGCATCCAAAAAGATGAAAACTATTGATTTTGTAAACCCCTCGACCTTTCCCCGAGTACTGCTGCCAGGCTGACCTTTAAGTTTTAAATGTCCGTAGAGTATCTCCTGAGTGATTAGTTTTAAACACAACATTGAGTGCACATGAATGATCCCAAGAGGAAGCAACAAGTTCACTTTGTTGACTCTTGGGCTTTTTAACAGCTCATGCGTATGAACTATACATTTCTCATAACCTAGGTTGTAGCTTCTAACCTTCACAATGCTTACATGAGTTGAAATTGGATTCTTTGATCTATATAAACCACTAGCTCAATCAAAGCATCAGGATGAATCAGCTTTAATTTTAAAAAAACTGATTAGACGGTCTTTTCATTTCAGATCTACGTTCAGCTTTCTTAAAAGTGGTGCCATGTACCATCTGGGGTTTTCTACACAGCTGTTGTTTTTCAGGACTATATTCAAGTGAGTGTAGGTAGTTCGACACATGCTACAACACAAGACTGGAAGAAAACACAGGGGAATGCATCACATCCAGATGAATTACTAAGACAAAATTACTCTTCCCCTAATTAGATCACTGTTGAATGATTTCTTGGAACCAAAAACTGTTTTACAAAGTAATAAGACTGAAGAGAACTCTGTTATTGAAGCATTCATATACAAGAGGGGAAGAAATTTTGTTTCTCAGTGAACAGGTATCAAGCTATCTAACAAGCTAACCATTGTTCAGTTAGTGATACAACACATTAGTGCAGGTAGCAGGAGCCTTGAAGCAGCATGGAGGTATTAGGGAAGATGTGGGGAGAAGAGGGGAATGGGGAGAGGTGATTCAGGAGGGCCCATACCAACCTGCTGTCACTGGCTTGCTCCTTCTTCTCTCTGACCTTCAGCCACTTCCTCAACAGGAAACGCTTGCGGCGCGGAGAGGCACTGGGAGTGGAGCATCTCGACCAGGAAGAGGCGCCGTCTTCGTCGCTGGATGGCGTGATCTCAATGGAGGGCAGCTGGAGGTACTCCTTGGAGCTGGAGCGTGATCGGGCCGTGAGGTGGCCCACAGTCAGCCGCCCCTTTTCCACCTCTCTCTCGCTGGGCACGTTCCTCATGCGCCGCATCTTGAAGCGCTTACGTCGGAGCGTCGGGGTTGAGGAGCTGGATCGCATGGAGCCATCTGACACGACGTTGCTTCCTCCGTCTGAGTACGCTGGGGCATCGGTTGGAATGCTTACCTGGAGTGAAGGGGGTCTAAGAGTGTCACTCATGGTCCTGACTACCTTTCCTAAAATTAAAATGCCACCCTTAAAGTGTGAGATCCTTGGTTACAAGAATTGACAATTCTCCAGTTCTGCAGCTTGAAGAGTTGTTAGATAAAGTTGAGGTTCAGTGTTAAATAGATGAGGCACAATATAGAGTTCTTGACAATCTTTGGTGGACCTTAAACAGCCTGCTCAGTTCTTCTTGTTTATTTAAGAGTTGTCTCCATGTGCCAGCCAATGGACTGAAAGACTAGCTTAGAAGTCCTGATAGCAGGTATCTTTGGGCTGATCAAGTCCTTGTGCTGCTCCTCAGCTGCTGGTTGATATGTATCAGCTCAGTGGCTGGCTGACAGACTGTGAAGAGCAGTCTTGTGGCAGTAAACTCAGTCTCTCAGGCTGGGGAGGAGAGGGCTGGATTAGATAACAAAGGGGGCTTCTGTTCTGAGAGCAGCAGATGAAACATGTATAAGGCCTGACGGGGAGTGTAACACAACTCCTTTGCCGGTCCTCCCCAGGGACAGGCAGGCCAAATTACACACACCCGCACTTACACATTGGCTATGCTACTGTCTAAGCTGCCAAAGCTGTTACCTTAGCTGCTGTTGCTAATGCTAAAGAGGAAGGCACCAACTGTCAGCCCTTGAATATTGATGCTGATGTTGTGAAAAGGCTTGGAGGTCGTTTGTTGTCACTTTGCGGCCATTTTGAAGTTGCTGCAGCAGAAGAAGACGCTGTCAGCTCAAGCTGTGCCCAGAAGTCCGTCTTGCACCAGTCAGGGTGTCGCTGTTTCCACGCAGTTAATGCCTACAGTTTAGAGGGAGGTGATAGAATTGCGAGGTACAGGCAAGGCTGAGGGTGATGATGACCAAGTAAAAGCAGCCAAAGAACCACTCAAGTCACATAATCAGAAGGGCAGGCATGTACAGGCACACACACACACACACACACACACACACACACACACACACACACACACAGATACCATGATAACCAATCGCAGGAAACAGGCAGAACCTCTGATGAGATGCACAAAGACACTTGCATGACCAAATCTAATCACCACCATTCACCAGCCCAGGTTAATCAATCCCTTAAACCTTTCTTTCCTCAAAATTACATCAAATGTATCACAGACCCTTAAATGTTTTATCAATGTCCACAAACAAAATCAGAGATAACTTCTATTCATTACTGCCTCGGTGCACAATAGTTAATCAATGTGGTGGCTAACTGCTTTATGGGTTAATACTGAAGTGAGGAAGACTTACAAAGAACCCTCTCACCAAATGTCTGACCTTGATTTAGGAGTCGATGTGCTGACACCCTTGAGTTTTGCTGAATGCTGGCCAACACTGCCAGTTTTGCAGGTGCAATTGTACAGCAAGATAAAAATATGATGGGAATACAGGAGAAACCATCACAAAGCAAGCTGTCAGGGTTGAGTGGGAGCCTTGTGGGAAAACCCAGATCAAAAATAACGCAGACAAAAAGTCAATACTAAGCGTAACCATCTGCGTTCTTCTCAGCCTGCGACATTAGCATCACTAGAATAATTGCTGTGCACATATGGCTTCCTCAGCTGGGCGCCTATGAGGTGAGAAGAAAAAAAGGCAGGGGGAGCTGTTATGTGCAGACTGAAAGGGAAGAGAGAGTGTGCAGTGTTCACTACTACAGAGAATAAGTGAATCTATTTCCCAATTGAATTAATCTAAAGCACAGTAGAGTTTGAGTTCTGGCCTAAAGGTTTAGAGGATGTTTCTGGTTCAAAGAGCTTGAGGAAACAACATCTTTGCTGTAGAAGCTGGCGTTTATTTAGAAGATCAGAAATGTGGAGAGGGATAGTCGTGACATCGATTTGAAATCTGAATGAGTGTGGTCTCTAATGTAAATACAAGCTTTGTTGCCGCTCTCACTCACAGAGGATCACCACCATGCATTAATCTAGCCTGGAGGAAGTGAAAGCATGAAAAGCCTTTTCTTAAATGGGACAAAGTGAGAAAAGGATGATCTTATCCAGGATCATCAAAGAGACTTAATAGAAGACGGATTTGACAACAGCAACCGGGAAGAAAATGTAAGGCCAAAACAAAAAGCACTCCACAGGGGGCTTGATGAAGGAGCAGCCAAGCAGCTTAAGTGATTATAAAACTCATATCTCGCATCCTGAAACTTGGACTTTAAAAATAGATTTCAAGAACTGCTGCAATATAATAAGACCAAGCTAACTTTCAGCACTGTCTGTGTTCAGGAGAAAAAAATTGTGAGCTAGGGTTTGCCGCAGTGACTTCATTTTCCAACCAATTAAAAAGCTTGTGACAACACTGGTACACAGTCTTTATATGAGAAAAGAGGAGAATATTTCATGCAGCTTCAGCTCCACATTAAAAGGATTTCACTGGAGAAACATGAGTTGAATTTTACTATTGAAGTGGGCTAGTGACAGGAAATACATTGTTCTGTGAGTATAGTGCCATCATTATTCATCAAAGCTGCATCTACAGAGCAAAATAATGGTCAATTCGGGCATTTGTTGACAGCGGATACATTTTAAATACATCTGGGAGTGGTTTTATTCAGTCTGTGGAAGTAATGGTACAAGAAGGAGATCTAAGCTGCTGGCAACAAGCTGCACACAACTTCTCAGTGAGGTAACCAACTATTTTTTTCCTCATTAACGTTATCAGGTTTTCCTATTTGCATTGGGTTTAAATCCAAAATATCGCCAAATACGCACTTTTGCCTTTTGCTTTCATAGCAAATCGTCCGCCATCATCTTCTCAGTCAACTGTCCTTACTTTTGTCCTGTTACAAATTAAATGCGACTCCTGCTACTCTGTGCAGCTACTCTACTTCTCTGCACAGAGTCCACTGTCCGACTATGTTTTGATTCTTTTAAAAAGCAAAACAACAGTGGGAGCTGTCAGCAAGTAATGTTATCTGAGCCACTCATATTTGTCTCAAATAAAATTCAATATTTAACCATCAACAGACAGATCCTGTTAGTGTCAATGTTGAGATGAGCCATTGATGGAATGCAACTAACAATCAGATAGCGATGTGGGCGGGACAGTGAGTGAGGTTATAGAGTGGTGACCAGAGACAGACAAAGGGTGCTGCATCAGGGCCACTGAAGTGCATTCTTTACTCAATTCATTTTATCGGATACAAAAAACAGCAATACCAATTGTCAGAAAAATGCTGCATATCTGCCTCTGATAATCTGCCAGGATGATAATGCACCTAGCCGTTGAAACTATCCTCAGTGTGCCAATTAAATGTAATGTATTGTTAACAAATACTGTGTGTTTCAGCAGGAACATTAATGCAGAACAAGGTTAATAATCCAGCGTTGAGTCATGCAAGTGAAGGTTTTGAAATGAAAACCAAAGGGTGTCTATTTAAAGAGCAAGACCGTTAAAACCACACTGACCCACTGCATCACTCTGTTCATCAGTGTGGCCTGATCTGTTGAATCAAAGGCTGCATTGAGGTCAACAAGCCCCAACACAGAACACTGACTGTAGCCACCAGAATATCAGCAGGGACACGGAGCACTATGCACATGACTGAGACCACTTGGCTACTTCGAGCACTTGCATGTGCTGGCTTGAAGTTAGAGTTAGACCAGCAACACCAGGCAGATTATCGTTTTCCCACCACTTACTATTGATAAAACTGTAAATTCAAACATTACTATCAGCGTAATAGAGATAGCCCATCAAATCCCTTTTGATTTTGTCAGCATGGATTCATTCACAAATATTTGACTAGCTATTGGACTGTTTAAAGGTCACTGCTAAAAGTGTGCTTCAGTGTGCAAATTCCTGTTCTCTGTGAATGAAACTCTTCCTGCTTATTTAAACTCCTTGCACTTTACGGCAGGACCAAAAAAATCATTTAGTGTTTTTAAATGATAGAAATTAGAGAATTTAACACCTAAAACCTTGAGAATAGAAGTTGGACCTGAGCTACATAATATTCATTGATTGATATTCCGCAATAATTTCATGATCTAAATGATCTAACGTTTTGTACACTGCATTCTGCAATGATCTATTTTATCTTACTTGTAATGTATTTGGCATTACATATGATTCAATTAGAATAGATAAATATAGATAATAATGAACTATTAATTTATTCCACTTGCATTATTAAATGATCATGATCTCATTGTTTAATATTTATTATGGTAGGTGTTCTGAACTGCATTACTGAAGATGTCAACATTATTTATGTATG
>OMLP01029111.1:0-10231 GCA_900302685.1 Spondyliosoma cantharus | reverse complement strand
GTTTATGTTTGTATAAACAAGTGCAAGGTAGACCTCAGCAAATGCATGTGCCCCCCCCACACACAGACCGAGAGGCTAAGTGTGGAAGTGGGGGAACATCATGCATTAACCATGGCGAGACACCGTTTCTAGTTACAGTTTCACACGTTCTAGCAGCCTCGGATCGTAATCTGGCATCGCTGGGCTCAACTCAGGTGAACAGCTGATGTCATGGTTGAGCAAGTGGACATGGATGAGAAGGTAGTTAAAGACTGTGGTTTCAAGGCCCATGCTATGATTTTACGTGTTGATACTTTTACAGAAAGAGTGTTAGAAAAGAGAAACAGCATGAATCTGTGAAACACTGCTCTCTAGCTGGAGAGCATGTTGATACACCTGTGCAGTGTGAGTACACTGTTACAAATATTAAAAAATAAAGTGCACAGCTGGACGGACCCTAATGGTCTAGCCATCTTGTGTCTCAGCGCCTTGTGCACTTTGCCATGCATACGTTAGTGGAGTCAACAGATGGACCTACCACAGAGAGGCTTTGCTGTTACAGCTGAGACAGAGAGCACAGTTTTCCATCACCGTGATGGCTACACAGCACAGAACAACCATGGGATTGCTTGCCTTTCACGCGTCATTACTGACCATCAGAGTTCAGCTCTATTGTTCCCTGCTTCTCTATTCTTAGCACTGTGTCCCTATCAGCACAATGTCAAAGACCGTGGGCAGATTACATAGGCATGCTAATGCTGATTAAACTAACACTCATGAAAATACATGCTGCATGAAGTGCTCCGATAACTCAGATTCATTCTTTACAGGGACACAAGACAATAAGCATCTTAAGACAGGGAAATCTCTGACATGATGGATAAAGTATGAAATGAACTAGAACACTGAACAGGCTGCTGGAACAATCCTTACCAATCTTGTACAAACCTGTATAGATAATAAAGGTCTAGATGCATTAAAAATGTATCCGATATAGGGGTTCCATGAAACTAGAGTGCAATGATTACAATGTGACTGATCACAGCTGTGATAGTGGATGCAATTCGTACATAAGTTGTTGCTACTACTCTACTCCCTGGTAAGTAAAATTATTTTGAAACCACATGCAGAGATTTGAAGAAGGTAATGGACAGAAAGCTGCTTGGAAGGCTGCATCATTTAGCGTTGGTATCCCTGCAGCAGTTAGGACATCGCTGACCAAAGTAACAACCAGCACAAGTCAGGAATTGCAAAAGGGTATGGAAGTATGTCCTCTCTGTGCACTCAAGAGTAAAACTGTTACACCAACCCTAGCAGTTTTTAAATGTGTGTATAACAGTCGCATTAAACCTGCGACAAGGAACTTTTATTCTTTCATGGTTCTTGCGGCCGCAGTGGATATATTTTTCATACAATTCTTCTTTTCTTAAACAGAGATGTTTGCAAGTAAAGTGAGAACGGTGAAATAAAGAAAACTTTGTTTTAGTACAGTATCACCAGACTACAGAGCATCTTCTTTCCTCAGGCTGTGAGACTCCTCAGTTCATCCTCAGCACTCCACCATCAAACATAGCTTTAGTTGTATCTTTACTATGTTTGTCCAGCCTGCATCAGTTGGAATCCGACCTGGTGACAGACATGAAGAATACCTAGAATAATCATATAGTTTGCTTTTGTACGTCACTTAGGGATAATTATAAACAGTGGAAGGGTTCTTGTAGTAGATTTGATCTAACTATAAAGCACGGAATCTCTCTTTGTCTGTATGTTATTCACACATCTCAAGAACAATACATCAAATCTACTTCCTACTGGGCAGGTTTGTCGCTGAGGACCCAAGGAGGCACTGGAGTGAAGTTTCCACTAACAAAAGTATGCTAGCTAATGTCAGCATCAAGGGCTACAATGTTTACCATTGCCTGCACCGTCAGTTGCTCCAGGATGCCGCTTTCATTGGTTGTTGTGGTCCAGCTCGGAAAGTTATGATGTAATCATACAGATTTGAAATCACAAATATCAAAACAGGCTTGACATTATCAAGGCAGCCCCAATGAGTCTGTGAGCAGTTCAAAAGGCTTCACGCTGGATCTGTAAACCCACTATTACCAGTTAATCTTTGCCGAACAGCATGCTTTGAAAGGGGCGCTGCACTAGTTCTGTCAGTTACACATTATTATGTGTTTTATGGTGATTTTGCTACTTGGAGAAAATAAACAACACATGCAAGAAAGAATTGTAAGAGTGAAATTTAATGTGGGACCCCTTCATCTAATAAAAGCTGTTCCGTTTTAAAAAAGAATGAACAAAAGACAGAAGAGAGGAATTAGGTTCAATAGTTTTTTCACATGAAATATTTATACTCTGCGCCTGACTGATGTCTTTCTCACAGGCATGATGCTACTGATGTGCCGCGATGTGTCGTCCATACAAAACAACGTGCTCCTCAAACAAAAAATTCATCACTGAGCAACTCACTCATGACGGAGTGTATCACGCAACAAAACAGGGTTGGGGTGTGTAGAGCCAGTAGGGTGACGGGAGAATATTACATGCACCATGAGGCTATGATTAGATTTTACACCCTGCTCACGTAACGGGCTTCACCCCATCTTACCTCTTCCCTTTCCTGTGCTAATCTACTGTATATCTTACTGGAGCTCTAGTCACATTGAGATCTGATTGCACACTAACTCGCCGTAAAGAGTGAAGGAACACATTGTGCCGCAAATGACTGCATTCAAACAGAATACTCTCTTTCTTAATGGAGCCCAAATATGCTTTTATATACTTTTCACCAGCCATTTTACTGTGAAATGGCTTCAATGCACGCATAAATACAGTCATATTGGTCATTTACTACTTACATTTAAACTACATTAACACAACAAAGCCACAGGGCGCACTTGAAGGGTTTTCATTAGGCTTCATATACAAACAAAACGACACAGCTACTTAAACAGCATGACATATGATATGCAAAAAGTGCATCCTTATTAATCAGAGCTGGTGGGCAATCCTATGTCACGTAGTTCTCAGCATAAAAAGGGGCTGCCTCCTCCTTCTCTTTGGTCGACATCCATAGAGACTTGCTGAACTGATCAAAAACCCGAGCTTTCATCTCTTATTTAGATGCCCTGCCTTCTAAAAATAGCCTTGATACACTATGGAAACAGGCAAAGCTCTTTATAACACAGAATGTGGTATTGCATACAGTTTGCGAGGCTGTAGCAGAGACCCACATTAACACAACTGAAGTCACAGCTATGATGAAAGGGAGTCGAGACAAACTGCAAAGCTGACTGGTTATTGGTTGGTTCCACAATTGTTGCATTTTAGGAATTGCATTAGGAATGATGCATTTAAGATTAAAAACTAGTAAATAGTAAAATAGTAGTCATTTCTTTACAAGCAACAATGTATTTTTCTCTGTCATTTATGATGGTAAATGAAGAGTCGCTAGGTTTTGGACAGCTGGTTGGACTGAAGTAATATAATGAGTACACACTGAGGAGAATCCAACAACATAAAATTAACCCATAAAATGGCCTATTATTAAACTAAAGGACTTAACTAAAGAAGTGTAGGAGTTAGGGCGATACAATATATAATTTTCTGCAGCCACACTGCAATGTGTGTGTGTGCAACAGTGACATCGCAGGACATGCATCGCAAATTTACTCAGCTCTTTAACATTGTAGATGTGTGTGTTGTGTTTGCGCGACATCAATTCTTAGCATTAAGACTGCAGCGCTTGATAAATATGACAATATTGTCATTCTGTCTATGTCATCATGTGCATTGCCTCTATTGAGCTATTCAAGTTATCTAGTAAAAAATGCTATTTTTCTTTTATATCGCAATACATATGGCAGAAAACCAAAATATTGCTATGTCAGTTTTTCACAATATTGTGCAGCCCTAGGAGGATTGTAATATTTTAGGCTAGTCCTAAATACTACAAGGGAAATAATGTGGGCAACAGGAGGTAAATGCAGCGTCTGCTCAGTATCGGCACTAAAGAGCTTTAATAAATGCAGTTATCCAAAAAAAAGAAGAAGTCAATCACTGATATAAAGAGGAATCAAACAGGTTTCAGTTTCAAAGTGCTGGATTCTGCATGCAAGGCACCAAACACAGAGCCAGTTTACTGTTCGCTACAGTGCTTTAACGTACATGACAGCAAGATTTGTCTGAATTAGGTCCGATTGGCTCTGTTAGGTTTCAGTTTTACAACAGTAATTAGGAGCCATTAAGTGATTGTAGTAAATGAAGTGGTGACAAGTCATTATATTTGGCTCTGTCATGCTATGCTGCCTCTTACATTTGGTGCTGCTAGTATGAGTGATGTGTTTATGTGGTCGTCGTTCTCCATCTGGCTGCACCAACTCTGCACTGATCCCGTGCGAGTGGCTCCAAACTTGTGATGAAGTTTGGAGGTTCTGAAAACATCAAATCTAAAATAACTGGCAGGTTCTTCTTTTTGGATGTGAAGATTCTCTTAATTAGATCTTTTCATCCTTTTCTGACTTTAAAGCAAAATACCAGCCAATCTTGTCACTAAAATGGAAAATGGCACAAATATCAGCAGGTGGTGCCACTTTAGGAGCTCCTGCAGACATGATATTCTTCTCTCATCTGAGGATGTGAAACTGTGCCAGTTTCTAGATCCATGCCCACAACTCGTCTTCACAGCTCAAACTTCACAGAACTCACTAATTACAGTGGAGTGCACTGCTTGCTGACACAATTTTGTCATTATAGTTCTTTGTTTGTGAATGAATGAATGAATCTGCTTCTCATAGTCAGGCATTCCAACTGATGGTTGTATAGAATACAGCCAACTGTAAAATAAATTTTCATTAGAAACAATGTAAATAATAACAATGACAGTAGTTGTAGTTAGTAGTTATTATGTTTTAAATGTACTCTGAGGGAAGTTTATAATGGGGGTTATCAAAGTAAAAGACAGGACAACAATCAATACAAACATACTCAGCAAGTGCAAATAAAGGGATTTTGACATTTCTAGCAAAAAAAAAGAACCAAACCAACCACACCCCAGATCACCCTCAAGAATCTCATCCTTGAACGTACCTAATGTACTTTATGTGCAGCGCAACTGAGGTAGAGACAACTGCGAGCAACAGCTCTGTCTGTTCACCAACTGTCATTTCCTGTGGGGTTAAGAGGCATTTTCCCAGGCCTGACAGCCACAAACAGCTGAGAGGAGAAGAGGAGCTGTCGGAAACTGAGACTGTGAGATGCATTCAAAGTGGTCTTATTCAGAGGGCGAGAGAGCTGGCTACAGCGACAGCCACAAACAAAGTACTGACCGCTCTCGCTGGGAGCATGTTGTTGTCTCCCTGCCAGCCAGCTACAGGCCTTCCCTCAGGAACAAATCTCCACAACAGAGACACATTCATGCGTTCTTTGATCTACTTCATGGTAGAGATGCGTGAGGTGGCCGCTCCACTGCGTTGGTCAGAAAATAGCTCCAACACCTACTGTTACTGTTTCCCAAAACACGATGGTTAAACAGTTTATATTCTGAAAGTGCTATGAGTAAAGGATTATGTGTGCTATAAATAGGTCGGTCGTTAAAATGTTTCCTTTTTTTGCTAAGCTACGATAAACAAATCCCCGGGCTACGAGCCGAATGAAAGCACACAACCTTTTTCTCAAATGAATGTCATATGTTCATACTGTATGACAGTAAAATTTAAAAGATGATGAATTCTGGCTATCGTGTCTCACAAAGTAAATCAAAGGGCACCTGCAAAGACAAAAACATACATACACAGACGCTGAACAAGATCATATTGTGACACATGGGGATAAACTAAAAATGCAGCTTGAGCTCTCCTGTAGAGTTTTTTCTCCACACATGCTGCGCTGCATGTGTACAACACCATAGACACGTCCTCTTAAACAGCATGACAGCAGTGACATTATAAAAACCACCCACTCACCACACAGTCTTCATTAAAAACATCGGTGACTTCACAAATCAATATGATAGCTACGGAACCAGAGATGGTTTTGGGTTATTTTCCTCAAGCATTTTAATTACTTAGCTACATATGCACACATGGTGACTTGCCTCCATTTTGGTGTGTGACACCTTCAAAGAACTAGCGCCTGTTCGTGTGCTTCGACCTTACCTTCACACCAGCACATCTGTACAGGTAACGGCAAACAAAGTGGTGGTGTACACAGGGGCCAATGTCAGGAACAATCGAGACAGTGTAGGACCAAACTGTAACTAAATGCTTACTGGAAGGCTTCCACAAAGCCTTTCATTGAAACTCAAAGAACTAACACCAACAATGTTTCGTTACAACTTTCTATTGAACACAGTACAGCCAAGTGATCATTAACAAGTAGGATCACAGTTGGTGGCTGCATGCATCAAGTTGTAACCTAGATTCACACGGGGAGAGATTGCATCGTTGATTTGATCTTGTCAGCGTCATCAATACTGTGGTTTTTGAAAGTGAAAGTTACCAAGTGAAATATGAGAAAACAAGATACACGAGTAGTCACTGTTGGAGAAGCTGCTTTGAAAGCATACCCGTGCAAACTTAATTCCTTTGCAAGAGAAGAGGTTTGAGCGTCAGCGTTGCTGAACGAGGGAGAAATCTGGCTTGGTTAACTACAGTTCAAACTACTAGACGACTAAAAATGTATCCAATTGACATTAGAACACAAAAACATCACATGCCCACAAAACATGCCACTCAGTTGACTTTATTGCAAAAAGTGCGAACATGTTCACTGGTCATACATCAGCTGGAACGATAAAATATTCATACGCAAAAAATGTCAGCTCTGACTTACAGAAGAAAAACAATGATGAAATACAAAAAACAACAAAAAAAAACCTTTCCTTTTGTGGCCCTTTAATGTTTGTAGTTTTCAGTACCACACCACTATCGACCACATAAAGTAATGGCAAAAATGTGATTTCACCACTTGAATTGATATCCAAATACGAATGTAGCTGAACTACCAACGAGCTAGTGCAACATGTAGCTTGAGTACTAGTTTAAGGATGTACACAGAAGCTTGCTAGTCCCCCAACACTGCACGCAGTTGTAGTTTTAAATGTAGTGCACATTAGAATTAATGAATACAATGGAAATATAATAAAACAACATAAAAAAGAAACTGACTGACAGAAAACAAACAGAAATACCCAGGTGAAGCCATCACCCTCTGTCTGGCTACACAGGATGGAGACATGTCAACTATCAGACGGTGGTCTCATCCGGGGATCGAACCCGCGATCCCGCGACTGAAGCAACAACAAGTACAGCTTCTTTCATTGAGATAGGCCAAGGATAGACCATCACAGCAGGCAGATGTAATTAGATTAATGTTCTTTAGAGAGATGTGTTTGTTGCCGGAGTGGATAAAGTTTGGTGATGCGCACACAGCGGCACCTGTCTCAGACAGGAACTGGACTGAGACAGCCTCTTCTCACTACGACGCAGGAAATTAAAAAAAAGCCTACATTCAGGATTATCATGATGTCTTTACTGATAACCTGGAGACACACTGTTAAAACTATGCGATCCATCGATGACGACGTGTAAACTGTGAATCTACTGCACGTCGCGTCGAGTTTCCATCCATCTGATGACTTTCGTTACCGACCAAAGTTTCGTCTTTCCGGGTTTTAGTTCAGATTTCAGATTGGCATGTGAACACAACGCGACTTTTTATCAAGCGAAGCAGTAAACCTGTAAAAAAACAGCTAAAAGTCCGACGAGTTGTTCTTTACCTTCGACTCGACCTCGACAACTTCCACAAACTTCTTCCCCCTTCGCTACACTCGCGCCGCTCCGAGCCCAGAGCAGAGCCTCGGTCGGTCCTCATCCATGCTGACAGGTTCGTTAAGTCCGCTGAAGTCGGCCGCTATGTTCGGCGGACTCAAATCAGTGCATCTCGGAGGCGGAGACCGTCAGCCCGTTACTTCACGGATGAGAGCCGCAGAGAGCAGACCACTGAGCGGTGACCTATCAGTGTCTGACCGAGCACCGGGAATGACCTCCCTCCTTTTAACCTCTTAGTGGCCCGACTGCTGCGAGAAATACACCTGCTGTCTCTTATTATACACATTCAGTGTTATTCATGAAATGTAGTATCCGTGGCGTTTAAACGTGGAGCTGGTGGTGATCATCCACACACATCCCCACAGATAACACAGGTCAGGTTGGATGAAAACGTGTCCACAGCTGTCGTGATATCAGATGTTTTTTGGAGCACTGAATCAAAGAGGATTCAATATGGCTTTATGGCAATAATGATTCAAAAAGACAGTTTAATCTCACAGTCGAAACAAAGTAATCTATATTAATCACAAACATAAAATACAAAATGTTTGCCTCAGCTGTTGCAGCCAACTGGTGGAAGTCATAATTAAAACGGTGTCATCTTGTGTTTGTAGTCAATTGATTATGATACACTGCATGTGGAAGGTCCAACTTTGGTGAGTCAGTACTGTTGCAAAACCTCCGCAATGAAGACAAAGAGACACTCCAAGCAACTCTGCCAAAAGGTGATGTTGTAAAAATATCAAATAGGAAAACAAGTGCTTTAAATCGCTCGTCACATTCATGCACACGCATGTTCGTACGCTGATGGCAGAGGCTGTCGCGCTCATCTGCTCACCAGGATTCAAGAGTTTCCTGAATAAAGGGCACATCAGCATTTCTACTCAGCCATTCACACAACACAGTCCTGGAGCAGCAATTGGTAGCAAAGTGGGATTCATAACCCCCCATGGACATGGACTGTCTACCTCATGAGCCACAGCAACCCCATCTCTGCAGTACAATGGATGGAAAACAGAAAAAGATTCATACAGTAAAGCAGAACATACTGAACTTTACAAGAGACTTTAGAGGTGTGTAGTTGAGATCAAAATATAGGTTGAGTTCTGTGATGGACATGGAGCTACCCATGACTACTGGGTACTGAAGTAATAATGTAGTTCTGACTACTGAGCAGTGAGGAAGATAATACACATTTGGAGTGACAGAGCCCTTTGACCTCCAGACCTTAAATGGTGATTCCTGTCTGTCTCCTATCCCCTTAATCAAAAGACATCTAGGGCCGATTTGATCACTATGTTAAATGTGATCAAACTGATGTGGTCCGCTGTGATGAGCTGATCACAGTCCCCACAGTGCCCTGCCCTGCCCCTGCCCCTGCCTTGAAACAACTTTGCCCCCCAAAGTACAAATCAAACTGCCACAAAGAATCAAAATCCAAAAAACATACCAAACGGGAGACTGGAGGTACATGAGGAGACACGGGAGGAAACTTCACCAGGGACATCAAACGGAAGCAATGAACGGACAAAGACAAGAGGGAAAGTAGAGACTAAAAACACAGACACTAACGATGAGACGAGGAACAGGTAAGGTGGAACAACAGGTGAGATGGCGATGGGGAATCACAGAGGAACCATGCTGACAGACGGGGAGACAAACATGCTCAGAGGGAAAGCACATAGAGAAGAACACAGGAGACACTGAAAGGACACAAGTGGGCATGAAAAATCAAAACATAAGACACAACAAGACACAACACAAAGACATGGAATCTAGAGCCATGACAGTGATGACTGGGTTTTTGAATACCCAAGACCTGAGATAAATAATTATGGCGCTATTATTGTGCCACATTGGTGAGAGGCCGGGGAGACAGTTCTGAGAGCGCAGTGGCTCTCTCGCGAGCACATACTTTAATTTTGAACAGCAAATATGAATCTGACCAAACCAAAAAATGTATCTATGCGCGCTCAACTCTGTGTACACGCTCTCTCAACCTCTGCTCTGTGTGCTCACGATCAGCTCTGCGCTCAACACAGCGTCTCTGCGCTCTCAACTTTCCTCCTGCGCTCGCTCGAGGTGGCACACCCTCATTAAAAATGCAGCCAGCAGAACCAGCCAATCAGAAATGGGGGGGAGGGAGTAATTCTGATTGGCTGTTTACATCCAATCGTGTTACTTCCACAGGAACTAATGTAGTTGAACCTGGACAGCGGCAGAGCCTCGGGCTACAGTTTAGGGAGAAGAATTTAGCAAAACACGGAAAAAATGGATGAAAAATAATCTTCCCCAGCCACAGGTGAGTAGAGAATTTTGCATTTGTTTTTTATTTGCAGCAAATTTTAGTGATTTGGTTAATTCCCGATCAATTTGGAATCTTGCCTGCATAAATGCTATCGGCCTAGCCCTCTGAA
>OMLP01029110.1:14454-25919 GCA_900302685.1 Spondyliosoma cantharus | reverse complement strand
GGGGTTGACCCGAGCAGGAGTTGCCATGGTAACAGAGTTTGGTGCGTCTGGTGGGTGAAGCATGTCGGACTTGCTGCGGGAGAGGCGAGGGTCTGACGGGAGACAGAGGGATCGCCTCCGCTGAGAGCCGATCGATGGACAAACGATAAAAAAAAAAAAAAAGGAGCTCGAAGTAAAGATCGAATGAAACGATGACTTCCTGATCTAACCGTCCAACTGTAACATTAGCCCGTTTCAGACAGGCAATCGGAAACAGCTGTTATTTTCTCAGACAGATGAAGACAGTAGTCAGAAGTTTAAACATAGGTTACAGAAACACTCCATTTAAACATGACACGACTTTTAGGGATAATCCTACAATGCTTCATTTGTTTACGAAAGACGTGACGCAATCACTGCTTCTCTTCTCTTCAGCAATGCTGTAGAAACCACTAAATGTTTGTATCAATATTGACGTTGCTGAGAGGTGCCGATTCATCTGTATGATAATTCTCGAGGATATAGACCTGTATGCATTTATACTTGAGCGGACATGTTGCACAACCGGAGAGCTTTGTCAGACTTTCTCACTATCATGAAATCTTAAAAGTAGCTTAATGCGCACCATCACAGAAGAGAACTGTAGACTAAAATAGATAAAGCAAGGAGGAAATAATTAATGAACCAAGGCTTGTCAGGAGAGAGTTTCTTACATTACAGCAGGCGATGGCCAGTTCCAGGAAATCAGGAGGACAGTCTCCCACCATCTGCTGAAAGGCCTCCACATCCAGACCAAAATCCTGGAAGAAAACACCATGAGAATTAATTTTTTTTTTATACATGTTTTTCTCTGGTTCAACACATTATTTAAAAAAGAATGTTTTAAGAGCCCTTTACATGAGCTGACAGTTAAGTGGCTTCAGCTGCTGCACCAAATGGCCACAGGGGGGAGAAACGCTCTCTTCAATAAGGATGTCAGTCTGTGTTAAACACTGAAGCTGTGTCCTAAATTCATACCAACTACTCAAAGTGTTAAGTGTAATTTATAATGCTGTTATTAATCTATTTGTGCCAATAAAACTGTTTTAAAAATGCTTTATTTTGTTGATTTTCCAGTTAAAACACACACACACACAGGGTAACATACCAGCAGTGATGGAAGTACTGTCCTTGAGTACAATTTTAAGGTTCCTGTGCTCCACTTGAGTATTTACATTTTCTGCCATTCTTCCACTAAACTACATTTTGAAGGCATCAGAGCCAAGGTAGCACATATTCTAATTTAAAATAATATTAAAATACAATTCTGGCCATAAAAATCAATTTTTATATATAGTTTTTATACTCAAGTATATTTCATATCAAGTACTATTCATGTGGGTGACTTTCATAAGTATTATTTTAACACAATCTCTTTGCCTTTACTCAAGAATGACTCTTTGGTACCTTTTACAACACTGCATACCAGTTCAGAATAGTTCTGAAGTTGGGAATATGGTGAATTATCATCGTCTCTGAAGTGAGCAGGAGCCTCACAAAGCATTTGTTAAATACACAAATCATAAAAAGGCAATAAAGTAACTCCTAAACCACTTCTTAAGTATAATTTGGTTGCAATATTGAGCTCTTTAGCAGAAACAGCATGTGGTCATGCATTCGTCTTTAGAGATAAGAAAAGTCATCTTCCTGTTTGTCCAAGATGACAATCAGCACTTTGATTCTAAACCGCGATATCCACCATGTCACACATTGTTTTAATAATATCTCTGTCACGGTGAAACTGTTGCTTAAAGTAACTTCGACGTTGCTTCTTGCGCAACAGTCATGTGCTGGAGCCGCTTTTGAAATACTGGCAGCCTCACTTGAACTGTCAGTGACGGCGTTAATATGAATGTTTTGTTCCCCCACAGCTCACGCAGTTATATAAACACAACGGGCTTTCTGAAATGAGACGTGAATGCGATGATGAGTATGCGATGATAGGCGAACAAGGGGGGGATGATGAAAAAAACATTGTCCTCGGTACCTCAGTGCGTGGCAGGATGTCGGGGTCGGCCTGTATCCTCGCGATGACCTCACACAGGATGATCCCGAACGCAAACACATCCACCTGCAGAGAGGAAGACGGGTCGATCGAAGACGGATGGGTTCACATTGAGAGAGAGAGAGAGAGATCAAATTAAAACAGGAAGAAACAACTACCACCTTTACTGCTCTGGTGACTTTTTAACCAAACTCCACTCAAGTATCGTTCATTTTTAATGCCTCGACAAAACACTCTAACTAGAAAACATAAAGAATTTAACAGAATATTTAAGACACGTGTAAAAGAGGACAGGGTGGGCAACTCATTTAGTCTTTAATTTCTCTTGTAGGCTATATCAGCATATGCTTTATCCATGCATTTCCAGACGTGATGGTTTAAATATCTGATTATGTAACACATGTCATTTGTATTATTTTTGGAAATGCAGTCTAAAAATAAGCACTACTTTCTGGATCTGGTTTGCACTAATTTGTAGTTTCATGTGAGGCCCGGTCAGGCTGCATTTACACAGAAGAAGAAAAAAAAACAAGACATCACCATCCCTCAAATGAAACTCTAACAAGCAATCAGAGTTTCCACTAAGCTACGCAGAAAAACTACCCGTCACCCGGGCCAATAAGTGCAGCTCTTACGTAACCAAATTCCTGCTTGCCTCTGACATATATATTAAATATTTATTGCTTTACTTCACTGCCTCAGTTTATTTGACCGGCTGTCATCACACCCACTGTGGACCTTGAACTCTTGCAACAATCTGCGGCCGGAAGGCTAGCGAGGAAAAGTGATCCGTCAGTACCTTCTCATTATAGACCTCGCCTCGGAGCACCTCCGGGGCCATCCAGTAGGGGGAGCCGACCACAGCCAGAGGCTCCTGGTCCTCTTCCTCACTGCAGAGAGAGGCAAGAGGAGAGAGGGAAGCTTCATGTTAAGAAAAAACGTTAAATTCAAATTCACCAAAGATTAAAAGGGGCTCCTTGTATTCAATTTTGGGGAAATTGATTAAAAACAAAAAAACAAAAAAAATCACATGGGGTGGAATAATGTCTCTTTAAGGGCTTATGAGTCATTAATTTCCCAAAAAAATAAAATACAAAAAAATATAATGCTGCCCATTGATCTTGAGATCATTTGTGAAACCAAACCTCAGGATGAGAAAATTGAGCCAAAATTCACCCAATCAAAGACGCTGTACCATCAACATGATTTTGCAGCTGTTATTTCAAGGTAGAAAAGTTACATAATGTTACTTTAAATATCTTTTTTTAGACTCTTTTTGGAGAAAGAAAGCAATGTCAACATGTTAAAGTAATGTGATGGCCATTTTTTTTATAATTTTATTTTCATCTTTGAAAATAAACAGCAGATTAAATAGTAATAAAAAAACACGCAATTGTAGAAACCCCAAGTAAAAGTCTTCACTTAGTTCCACAACTACAATCAAAATATGCTAACGTGAGCATCACAAGAGAATAACGCCCGTTTGTCCATGGTGATGCATGAGAAACGATGAAAACACATTTTTCCCTCCCATTCAGGAGAGTCGTATGAGACGATGGCGACAGATAAACAAACGGTCGGGACAAGAACAGTCAAGCAAGCGGGCATCACGCTCCGTTTCATTACACACGACCCAATCAGGAGGTTTTATGGGGCGAAAAAAAAAAAAACTTGGCTCCGCTGGTGTTTGTGTGCACTTCCTGTATCTAAGAAACCGCCGTGTTTTTCAGTTATGTGGAGATATCGTTATGCAATTTTAAGTCGAATGAAAAAGGAAGGAACACGAGAATGTGCAAGGACAACGTGCTCACACACACGTACACACAAAAACACACACACACACACACACGCACACACACACACACCCTGCTGGCAGACACTTCCCCCTCTGTGCTATTTCCATCTGCTACTGTGGGCTATGATACTGCAGAAAAATACAGTGAGGGAAGTGATGGCAGAGGGAGAAACGAGGAGCCGAGACGGTCGAGGCTCCCAACGTAAACACAACGTGGAGAAGTGGACTGACGAGGGAAAAAAAACCAAAAAAAAACAGCTCGACACAAAGCTCATAAATGAACAGAAAGACTGAACCCCAGAGGGATGATGGGAGAGTAAAGGACAGGAGTGACTTGTAATAAGAGGGGCAGCAGAGATCCAGTAAGAGCAAACTGAGGAGGACTGGAATAGTTTGACCTTATTTGGAGTGCTTTTCCTAAACCCCCTTCATCTCCTCTCCTCCATGCCACGAGCACAGTGGTAGCACTCCAACACAAACACGCACTCGTCGGGAGAAAGGTTGTCAACATTGTCCATTCTCCGCGAGCGCCCTGTCACAGGATACAACAGTGTTTGACTCAAATATAAAGCAAACATGCCCTTGAAAAACGACGGAAACGCAATGCACCAGCTGCTATTGAAACGGAGGCTCGGGCAAACAGAGGCTCCGTGTGCATGATAGCTGCAGGTATGCAAAAATACATAATGACACACATTCAGGTGCAAGGCATGCATGTGTCACACATCCACTTTTTAGCCTCCTTGTAGCTGCATGCACATGCACTCCTAAGCTATTTTGATGGATCCTGAAGTCAAAAGTAAAAAAAAAGAATCTCCAAAGTTACAAGCTTTTTACCCTCCCAACAGTGGAGCAGACTTGTGTAAACACGAAAAGGTGACGGGGCACAAACTGAGCCGGAGGAAACGCACACTCACAACACGCACAGGAAAGGGCCAGGTTGCAGCGGCAGCTGGGTCGTCTCAGCAAGAGTTGTGTGTTTACTAAAATGCAGACAGAGTGAGGAGGGGAGGACGAGCAGCTAATGGGACATAACTGAGTGTCTGTGGGCAGTGACCTCTTTCAGCCTCGACATCCCACTCCCAACAATCCAGCTGATGCATTTATGGAGACGATTATCTTAAAAAGGGGTCACATTATGCAGCCGTTTGTTGACTAAAGTTCTGAAGCCTCGACTGTGGCATCACGGCCATCAGCATCTCGTTTTCTATTAGCCAGAAGTGACCATATTTGGATGAGAAGGCGAGCCAGGGAGGATGTCCTGACCGGATCTGACTGAGAAACCCGAGGACACGCTGTCGTCGCTACTTCTCAATCATAGGTGGCTGCGCCCTAAAGCATACCGTCTGTTTTTCTCTGAATGGGACCATAATTTGCAAAGAAAAATGAACATCATGCTGTGTTGAAGACTTTAAACCAGCCATTGTGACCATAAACTCATTAGGAAACTGTTTGCTGAGGTCATAAATCGAGGGGGGAGAAGGAGGGTCATTTTCTCATAAGCTTACATATATTCAGGCTTCTTTTTGAAACCAGATGGCCTCGAGAACAAATGTAGGTTTAAAGCACAGAGCAAAGGTGCAGTTAAGTTGTAGCGCGACACACTGGGAACAAGAGAAAGAAAGTATGTTTTATTGAGGCACTTAGAGAATATCGACCAGCTGTTAAATTGTCGTTTTCTTGCCAAGAGATAAAGAGAAAAGTGATACCAGTCTCACTTCTGCACATTAAATGGGCTGTAATCAATATTTTATCATAACGGACCACATGACTGCTCTGTGTATGTGAAAGAGGTTCATCCGTGGTGATAAACCAACAGAATTATTGCTGCGTATCTCCTGAACTCTACAGAGCTTTAGAGCATCTCTCAGCCCTTTGTTTTAGATTCATGCCCCACAGCTTTAATGTTTTGGTTCAGTCTCACTGCTCTCAGCAGCAGCAGCAGCAGGCAGCAGTTTTTACAACAAAAAGGAAAACCTACTGTACAATATCTGCAGACAGACACAGTTAGCATCTTGCTGGTGAATGTAGTGAAGCGTTCAGCAGCTGAAAACAGCCAGATATCCACCTTCAGGGGTTGGTAGAGACCAAATACGAGCTAAAAGAAAGTGAAAAGTCTACATGTGGATAGAAACGTGATTAAAATTAACGCTCATGTCGCTGCTGGACGTGAACATAAACACCTGTTTGCTATCATGTTAGCTTAGCTTAGCGTGATGACTGGGTACAGGGGGAAATCATTGCTTCCAACACTTAAAAGCTCAATGATTATCTTGTTTGCTTGATCTTTTCACAAGTTCTATAGGTGATACTTCTGGTGCAAGCATGCTAGTTCAGTGACACATAATACCCACTGGCGGCATTTAAAGCCTTTAGAAGTGTTAGCCAAGAGGGCTAAGCTATAATAGTAGTGCTAGTAGTGCTCGCTCGAAGATGTCACTACCCTGGATCTTTACAAATGATTGATATGACGGACTAATCGCTCTGAAAGAAGAGGATTCATCCCGTTGGCATGGAAAATGCTGGTTCTGGTTAAGGGAGGAAATAAAAAAAATATATATATATATTTTTAACCAATCACCTCCGAGCTCCTTCTCCTTACTTATCAGTGTAGATCTTTACAGCGTTAACTCTTCAGCAAGAAAGCGAACACACACATTTCCTAAGATGTCAATGCAATAGATTTATCTTCAATTACAACTTTACCAATTAAGATTTTATATTAAAAAAAAAGGGACAGGTTCACAAGTTGTGGTTGTCAACATGTGATGCATTTTTTAAAGATTGAATCAACCTGTAGAGGAGCATCGGATCCTCGTTTAGCTGACCTGAGGGCATGAAAACCTGCCAAGTCACAAATCTGGTGATCCAAAGTTTTCCACGCAGACAGGATTTAAGCACTTTGAGCCTGTTGAGACGCGGCTGATAAAGATAGTTTTTTTCCAATATTGGAGATCTCTTTCATTTCCCCTTTTCAAGTTTGAGATTTTCATGTGTGCAACACTATTCCCCATCAGCACTGTTACTTTCTACAAGAGTAACATTTTTCCTTCTGTGCCGTCAAGTATTTTCTCATCGTGGGTATCGCTACTTTTATTACTACATGAGGTCACCGAGGAACCAGCTGAAGGGAATTAAACATGCTGGCCGTAACCATGCCGGTCATTAATGTTCAGTAAAATTTATGGCGGTGGGAAAAATACTCTGCATAAATGTCACTGCATATTAAAAAACGCACAGCTGCGAACACAGAGGAGGAAACGCGTCGAGACGACAGCGGCGGAGCGGGTGATTACATTTACACGGCACCTCTGTGAGTCAGGCCTCAGTCTGCCATCGCGCTCTTTTTCCTCATTTCACAACATTAAATAAAAAAGTTCTCCAAAAGGCTGACCACAGCATTCTGCATAATTTGGAAAAAACTTGACTGGGGTTTGATGTGAATCATTTTGTGTGTGTGACTGTGTCTCATCCGAGAAAAGAGAAGCTGCGTTTTGTGAACACTTTGCTCCGACGGATACGACAGAGGAGATAAACGACACAAGGAGAGAAGTGGAGGAATGTGAATTCATTGAGCGCGACTTATCTAATCGCACAGATGTTTTGATGAATGGACTGACCTGTAATCTGGGATCTTCTCCGCCAGGCCAAAGTCTCCCACCACAGCTGAGCACACGCAGCCCTCCCAGCGCACCAGGCAGTTCTGCACAGAGGGGTCAGAGGTCACACACACAAACCTTTACTGCTTCCACTTGTGTGTTCATTCCTGTCTTTACGGCTGCACCGTTTGTATTTAAACAGTGACGTCAGATTGAAAAATCGTGCAGAGCTCTTCCGTTTGCCTTCCAAAAGGCTTTTAGGTGATCGTGTAGAAGCGTTTCCAAACGAACATTTCGCAAAAAATTAACAAAAAACAGTCGATTTCTGTGCCAGCTTCCACCGTGAAGCGAATACTTCCACAGACTCTCAGTCCCTGATGCCTCCCGGGTTCACCATATGGCAATTAGTTTGTGGTAATTTAATTAATTACAAATTTGCATGCACCACTTCATTGCAATCTAAGCCTGAATGGGTAGGGCCTTAAGATTGGGTAGGGCCGACGAACAAGGCCACGGAGAGAAAGAGAAAGAAAATGTAGTTTGTTGCTGCTCACTGCACCTATGTTTCCTATTAAAGCATCATTATGTAACGTTTTAGCTTAAAATAACAACTTCAAACTCACTTTGATGGCACATTGTCTTGTAACGGCATGATTGGTGTCTCCATCGCTTGTTTCTGCTCTATGTAACTTCAGTGAGAGGGGCGGATCACAGCGTCACATACATGTTGACTTCAACATACATGTTTTCAACACAAAATATTGTTATGACGTGTCAAGTTTGTTTGTGGTCAGCACCTACAACTGTTACAGGCCTGGGATTTGTATTTAAGACAGTGGTGTTGCACACAGAAACTGTGGGGGGCCCCAAATCACACTTAAATCCAATTTCTACACAATAGTTCTTTAAGGCAGCCTTGCTCAATATTGCATTAGAGGTCCCCGAGAGCCTCCTAGGATATTTGGTAAAATCTCATGCTTGAATATAAAGTATTTCAGAAGCTGTATGCGACACTGAGCGACTCGCAGTAAGCAGGATAGAGGCAATTTCACGTGACACTCATGTAATTAGGCTATAGTTTGTAATATATCACTTTTATACGATTGTTTTTGGGATGTTGGAAAGTTAAGTTAAGTGGCCCGAGAGTTTTTTTTTTATTGGTCAAGTTGTCCTTGGTCCGAAATAAGGTTGAGAAACACTGCATTTAAGTGACAGAACAAAGATGGTTACCAAATCATAACTCCTCATCTTGTTGTGAGAGTGGAAAAGCATGATAATATCAGCATCGGCAAGAAATCAAAATTTCTGCTGATATAACAGGCTGGTAAGATGGTGACATTATATGCATATGTTCTTTTCTCATGCCTTTAAGATTTCTGTTTTAAAAACTGCTGCATACAGTATCATTAATTTTTTCTAGCCTACTGTAAGCTTACATATTCATTTTCCATCCAACCCTCTTGATCTGACCTCCTATACATCCGCTGTGCGTCACTTCCCAACAGATCCTTTTTGTCGACAGAGTTGTACGATCTGTGAGGCACTCGCCTCCAAATCTGCACCAGAGCTGTAACTGTTTGTATATACGTTAAAATCAAAAACATCACCAAGTTGCAGGATGAAAAAAATAAAATGTTCACTTGCTCTTCCTCTAGTGGAAAATCAATATAATAAGTTTACTGTGCATGTACTACACATGTATCGCTGCCTCAGGAGCCGAGTCCCCGCGGAAGGATCAGTCCTGATGTTCAGTCGTGTGTGTGTGTGTGTGTGTGTGTGCACTGATGCGTGTGTGTTTGTGCGTGTCGTCACCTTGGAGGTGAGGTCTCTGTGGAAGATGCCCTTGCTGTGCAGGTACTGCAGTCCCCGGGCGACGTCCAGAGCCAGGCTGAGCCGCAGGCTCCACGACAGGTACATGTCGCTGCCCAACAGCTGCTCCAGGTTACCGCCGTTGATGTACTGGATCGTGGACGGAAAAGGAGTTAATTACACACAAATCAACGCACAATGAGTTCAGTGCATTCTGAAACTGCTTGGGTTTTTAATAATGAAGCTGCTTCTCTTATTGTTTTGGGAAACTGGGACCTAAATGTCTCACTGAGTGAGGCTGGGATTGTTTAATTTCCTCCTTTTATTGCCTCATTTCATTGATGGGTTCACGTTTACTTAACTGCTCGTCCTGAAGGACTTTTTCACTTTTATTCCAAAAGGTGACGTACGAATACAGACTATCACCACATGTAATTTGCATGAAAGTACGTGCTTAAATTATGAGTCAGTCACTGTGACGTCTTTTGTCGAAAATGCCAAATATTTGTTGGTTGCAGCTTCTAAATCGAGAAGCTTTTCTTTGTTTTACATCACTGTAAATTGAATTTCTCAGTATTTTAGAGGGTTTTAAACAAGCAACATGTAGAAGATTTCACTTTGAGTTATGGGAAATTGTATCACACTTTTAAATTTGATCTGCATTTGTGCCATTTTGCTATTTTAGATCGTGACAGAAACGGGAAACTTAGGAAGAGGGGTATGACATGTGTACTATGCTTTGCTATATCTTCAGAGAAAGGTGGCCAGAATGTCTTTTTCTGACCTTTAAATCAATTACTTGAACCAACGATGAGTCAATTAACGGACCATAAACTTGATTTCACCATCTATCAGCTAAGCCTTTGATTGGGCCAATTGGTCACCAGTTCATTAATTAAAATAAAGTCATTTTTATTCCCTGTGTGTCTGAAACCAGGCTGACCTTTTCTGCCATTACAACATGATCACGTGTCACAAAACCAGACCACCAAATCCTCCCTCAACCTCTGACCTCATCATTCCCCTCTCACTGTTGAGCTGCTCAGTTACCATGACAACGTCAGGTAAACCCGTCACCGGCTAAGAATCAGGTGAAATGTCACGGGCTGCCTGACCTCAGACTGTGATACAGTCAACTAAAGCCGGCAGTCAGACACATAAACGGTCTCAGGCACAGTAGAAGCACCTGTAAGTGTTTACGTTCTAAAACCAAGACATGACCGTGATCAATGTGTCCGATTATTGAACTACCATATTAAAATTTTAAGATAAGTTTAAAAGAGCATTACAAACTTGAGCAGTGACGCTGAGAAATGTGTGATAAAAAGTTGTAAACACAGGAAAAGAGAGAGAAAGCTTCCGAATTTTAATATTGAAATTATTAATGACGTCATAATAGTAACTCATGAATATTTATTTTTCCCATAGCTGAATAAATGAGCTGTTCTCAGAGGAAAATGAGATCACCAGAACTCTGTCTGAAGCTAGGAAGGTGGCAGGGGCCGCCACATATAAACAAAGTGAAACAGTATGAGATTTTGCTGTCCTTTAAAGGTCAGTTTGTTTATTCAGTCATGACATAAAGAGAGTTCTTTTTTTTTATGCCCAAACAAACTGAGTAAATTAAGTACATGAAGATTTCTCTACAGATTAAAACTACATAACGCACCTTTAAAATTGTGCAAATCATGTCCCAATGGGAAGTGAGAGGGCAAAGTTTTAGTAGATGTGTTCAATTTTGCATGCCAACACAACAAGTGTGCTGTAAAGTGTGCTAATTAACCGCAAACTTGGCTCAAAACAAGCTATGATAACTTAAACATAAACACTATACAACACTATTTCATGTAGACATAAACTTGAAATGATGCTTTGTACCAATTTTCAACAAATGCAGACCTGCAGCTGAACTAATAGAACGTTATCACCATGGAAATTATAGTTTGTGACGTCTAACAACCGTTTGATTTGCTTCCAATTCATTCATTGCTGACCAATTTATGTTCCAGTAGGCTGCTGCTTTCAGGTAATAAAGCGATTCTCTAAAACAAAATATACGCGTACTCTTCTGCTCAGCTGCAGTTTAATTAGCGTCTTACCTCTGTGAGAGCGTGGAGCTGCCCCTCATGGACACACACTCCTATAAACCTGCAGACAGAGCAGACAAACACACAGCTGTAACAACAGGAGGGGAAGGACGGCGTGGAGACAAAAAAAAAAAAAAAAAAAACAAATTAAA